>JAIUZE010047089.1:0-28056 GCA_022085475.1 Heliosperma pusillum | reverse complement strand
ACATTATGGATTCGGACTTGGTATTCCATATGCTCTTATCATTATATCTCGAATTGCCTATCTATCCTTATCATATCTCACATGTATATCTATATGTATGCATGCTCTACCTTTGTATCTCCTTTGATGTACGTTTAATGTGATATGGCTGGGAGAACCCGGAGTTACTCCCCACTGATTGTGGCGTTCATGTTGTTCATGGATGAACAGGTTGCTTGCATGGATGGCTTTTTGCTTATGCTATTTTGGGTTCGGGTGTGAGCTAGCGGGCGTTGTCCCTGGAAGATTCACCTCTAGTCGTTAATTAGCTAGTTTGCTAAACACTTGTTCTTTGTTAACATTTTGAGAGACTCCGTCTCTTTGTTGTATTCCGTACTTCGTTTGTAATGTTTTGACACTCGTATTTTCTACCTTGCATGTATAAAAGTTTTTAAAATACCGTATTTCCGCTATATAATTCACATGCTTGTATGTTTTATATTTCCGCATTCGAGAGGGTTGTCACAGTTGGTATCAGAGCTTAAACGCTCCCGACACACACACGTGAACCCTAAACTTAAATTACTTGACCTTGAAATAATCAATGAGAGATGGGTAGACTTAAGGACCTAAGGTGGTAGTCTTTGGTGTACTTGATGTTTGTTAGGTTCTAACTTGTTTGTTGATTGTGTTGAGTGATGTTATGTTTGTTTGTATCTACTGTCTTAAGGTGGATCATTGTGTTACCTAGAAGAAGTATACTCTACCGAAGATTTGAAGATTTACAAGCCTAATTGAAGTGTATTTGTTCCTCATCTATGAATTCTCTCGTCCTTATTGTATTATGCTCTCTTCCTTCTATCTTGGTGCTTCTTTCTCTTCCAACTTGTTTGCCTCTTGTAAATTACTCTTGATAGTTCCTCCATCTTACCATTGGTATCCTTAGCTTCCTCTTGTAACATTTTTTGTGGATGCCATACCCATTTGTTTGTGGTATATTATACTTGGTCGGAAGAACTTTGAATTTTGTGGAATATTAGTGATTGTTAGAATGAATTTGAGATTTGAGAAAAATGGTGTAGATCTAAATTCACCCTATAGTGGTGATCGGTTGTATCTCTAAGGAAAGGTAGTAAGATAAGTTTGATGATTTTAATGCTTGATGCTTGTCATGACTAATGTGTGGATAGTTCATGATATTTGATGGTGTAAGGTTGAATGAGTTGGCTAAGACTTCTTAACCCATTAGCGATTTAATCTTTTGATTTTAGGAGTTTGAATGATGCCTTGAGTTGTAAAATGCCTTTTAGACTAAGTTACTTCTTGTGGATTCTAGTTATTGTGTTAAGAGTTATAAGCCTTGGTGAAAAGCATTGGCTATAGTTCTTGGATTTAGTATGATCTTATCTTATGGTCTCGAGACCTCTTTTGTACTAGTAAGGTTTCGTTGTAATCTGAACCATTTCTTGAGGATTATGATGTGAGTTATTTGGAATGGAAATACTTGGGACGTTAATGATGATGTTTGACTTGAGGTTGTACTTTGATAAAAATGAACTCGTGGGCTATAGACTCTAAAATGACCGAGTATAAGAGAGTATTTGTTAGTCCTTCAGTTAAAGAAACTTTTGAGGTTGTGTTGAATATTTGAGCTAAAGGAATGTTATTATACTTGAGTTGCAATTCCGCATTTGGGATTCCGTGAGTTATGAAAGGATGGATGAATTGGGTTGTAATCGATTTGTTAAATCTAGGTGTACCTCACTCCGATGATTTGTGGTACGAGGGTCCCTTGTAAGAGACCTTTGTTATTGAGATGAATTGCTTTGCTATCGTCCTGAGTTTAAAAAGGGAATTTTGTGGATTAAACCTTAAACCTTTTTCTCGTCCCATTATCCCTTTCCATTTCCTTTCATGCAAGTTCCTTCTAAACCTGATTCTTAGGAAAATGTTTTCTCTTATCTTATCCTTTGCTTGGCTATCCTCATAGCTATATCTATCCAATATCTAGCTTTTGGCTCCCTGCCTCTAGCGTTCCTCTAATTTTCGTCCGATCTTATCGCGTTCGTGTTTCCCTCGAAATCTCCTATCGTTTCCAATGTCATGGTGTCATTGTCTTTCCTCTGGTGAGATGATTAGGTTGTTAGCTCGCTTCGTGTTGATTTTGATCATGAATAGGATTGGGATTTAAACCTTAGGATGAATCTGTTGGTGGTATTGTACTCTCTTGGTGGCTTCATTTATTGAGCTTGCTAGTGTAGTGCTATTTAGGGAATCAAGTTGAGCTAGATGATATTCGTTGTTGTTGAGTATTATATCGGTTGCTTGGGATATCATTTGGGAATTAGATGTCTCTAATTGGTGGATTCTAAAAGAGACTTTGCTTTAGGGTAATTGAGTTGGTACCCAAAGTTTGAGGAGTTTTGTCATAAATGAAAATCGATTCATTTTGAGTTTTAGATGATCTAAATGATTTGAATGGTTGTCTGATTTCCAAGTGATTGGTCATTTGTGGTTTGGAATTAGTAATTCTCTTTTATTCTTAAGGAACCGTAGTTTGCTAATGTGACTATTTATATTTGAGGTTTCGAGCGTAGTAATGATCGAATTAAGGATGTTATGGCGTATTAAAGAATTCTTATAAGCGATAATGGATTGTGGATTTTCCCTTGTCGTGAGACTTTGGATGAGACTAGTTGGATCTTAGATAATTATGTTTGGTTGCGTGGATTGTGTTTTGATTTTCGAGGATGATAAAGTTCATTGTAAATTTAGGATAATGAGTTTGAAGTAAATTGGATTAAAGGATTTCATGGTAAGTCCTTTACTTTGTGGTTGTTAGCGATCATGTTTCCATAGATAAATTTTTGTTGGTAGTTTCTAGTAAGAGTTTTGATGAAACTAAGAAGATTAGAGTGCGTAATAAATCTTTCATGTGGATTGTTAGTTGTGGAGTCTACCGTGCCGATGGACCTTAGTAGATTCTAATTGGATTCGAATAATTGGGATTTGTTACTCGAAGTTTCGTGATTATGGAATATTTTTGTAGGATTTCTGATGATTGAAAATGATGAGTTGCAAATTGGGTAAATTGCATTCTCCTGAGGATTTGGTTTATTAGTAGATTTAGTGATGTCGAATTCTTGTAGATCTTCCTGCTGACTTTATCTTGATCTTCCTATCCCAAAGAGTTCGATTTGTTTCGTTTTTGCGTGTTTTGTATATATTTTGTTACCCTGAATTGTGTGTGAAATGTACGAGTCGCTCTATGTACTTGTAATGTCCTGTTATTTGATTTTATCTTTGATAAAACCTTCAAATTTCCATATTATATTTCTAAATTAGCGTTTCAAAGAAGTCTAAAGATGGTTTTTTGTACCTCCTTTTTGGAAAAAAATAGATTTCTTTCGCTTTTATATTTGGATTTTACGTTTGGTTGGATGTTTGCACTTGTTATTGGAGACGTCTGATAACTAGTCCTACACTTACTAACACTTGTTTGATTTTCGATTTCACTAATTCGACATTGATTTGATTTTTGATAGCTAGAGCTCTCGTTCGCGACGGGCACTCTTGTGATTCGTAAATAAAGTTTCGCACTTATGAAAAATTTCCTTAAACCGTTTTCGAGAAGAACATCATTTCATAAATGTTTTTCCCTTATAAAAGTTTTCATATTAATTTTGAAAACCGATTCTTGTCTTTGATACTTTTGTTTCCTACTCTCAAGTTTCGAGGACGATACTTTTTAAAAGGTGGGGTGATTGTAACACCCGCAAATGTACTCTATTTTTATAAGTAAAATATTTTACGGATACTTTTCAGCGAAATTTTGTTTTAATTTAGAATTTAATTTTCCGAGTCAAATTTAGAATTTCCGAGTTCGTATTTGGATTTTTCGCGAGATTTCAAGTGAATCCCGTCTTAAGCCGTCTTTGACTTTTCTTGACTTTTTCCACTCACCTTTCATATTCTCCTTCCTAACCCTAACCTAACTCACACAACTCAAACACTTCCTTCTTCTCTAAGAAACCCAAAACCCAATCTTCCATAATCTTTCCAAGCTTAGATTCGTCATAACTCATTCGTTTCTCGCTCAAATTCACGTAAGTTCGTCTTATTATTCCCCTTTCATCTTCCTCTATCCGTATTGGTAATAAAATTACCGTCTTTCTCGCTTTTTAAATTATCCGTCTTTCTCAAGGTGAATGATATTCATCTTTTGTTATCTAATTGTAGGTGGAGACTTTCTAGAAATCGATTAAAGACGCGAAAAGGTAACGGTGAAGGGTTACTCGATATCATTTACGTGTTTTAATGTGTTTTCTATGTTAGTAATCGTATTTGGAATAGGATTAGTATTCATAGAACTTGTGTTGATGATGATACTTGTTGTTTGTTGAAAATTGATATGAGAAGTGATGATTTATGATAATAGTTGATAATGGTTGAGTTTAGAGCAAATTGGAGTTGTCTAGACTCAAGTCACGGTCGTGAGACTCAAGTCACGGGCGTGAAATAGTGGCTGATCTTTTACCCTTGCGTAACAGAGTGTTTCACGGGCGTGAAATACAAGTCACGGTCGTGACTTGTGCACTTTCACTGCACTAACCCCTTTTCGTAAAATGATCATATCTCCTTTGTTACTTGCTTGTTTTGGGCTTGTGACATTCCGTTGGAACCGTAAGAGGATAAGCTATCACCTCCATTTTGAATTTCTGCATTTGGATGTCTAGAACTCTAGTCATGCCCGTTTGAAGTGGACCCTTGTTTTAGTTGGTTTCCAAACAACGTTGTTTTGGAGAGGTGATCTATGTTTTTATTCATTATGCTTCATCAACTTGTTCTAATGCTTATGTATCATGTATTGACTCATGTTTATCATATGTAAACTTATATGATTCCCTATTCTCATGTTTTGTGACGGTTTTTGGTATGTTCCCACTTTGAGTCGGTTTTTACAAATGATACGGTTTGAGCACTATTTTGTCTTGTGCTTTGTACTCTCATTCCCTTGGCTACCTTCCCGTTCGTAAGGCTGGAATGTCGGAACGGAGAGGTATCCTACTGCTTAAATGCATGTGTTAGTGGGCATACGACGACGTTGTTGGGAGTTGAACGCTATGCGTTGATCGACCCGGCCGTCAAATGTTGTGTACTTGCGAGGTGGTGTCATTTGCATGTAGCGTACCGCTTGTTATGAGGCTTGTGCTCTTTTCCGCCTCTTTCGTGAAGGTTGACCGAATTTGGGGTACTCGACGTCTTTGTATGATCGAGTCTTGGATGTGGAACGTCTTACCACATGTCGAATCGGCCGAACACGTCTTATTCCGAGAGTCTGGCCAGATTTAGACTAGGACCGTATTATTATCGTCGTCCTACCAGGAGGAAATTAGTCTACATATACGAAATGTAGCATCGTGTATGCGTTCAGGGAAATGCCTTATCCCGTGGATGCCTTTTAATCATACTTGCCATGTACACGGTGCTAGTGCATTTCATTTACCGTGAGAGATGTCGTCATGATTATATGATTGATCATTGGATGACTTGGCATGGTTTGTTTGTCGAGTCTCATTCTTATCAAACTTATACCGCTAACGGTGAGATGTAAGCCCTAGTGAGCGTATTCGCTTGCCTAAGAGTGTCTTCCCCGAGTCTTTGTATAACATGATGGATTCGGACTTGTACTTCATATGCTCTTATCATTATATATTGAATTGCCTATCTATCCTTATCGTATTTCACATGTATATCTATATATGCATGCTTCTACTTTGGTATTTCCTTCTATGTACGTGTGATGTGATATGGCTGGGAGAACCCGGAGTTACTCCCCACTGACTGTGGCGTTCATGTTTTTCATGGATGAACAGGTTGCTTGATTGGATGGCTTTTTGCTTGTGGTATTTTGGGTTCGGGTGTGAGCTAGCGGGCGTTGTCCCTGGATGAAACACCTCTAGACATTTATTAGCTAGTTTGCTAATCACTTTGATATTGATAACATTTGAGAGACTTCGTCTCTTTGTAGTATATTCTATTTTGTTTGTAATTTTTGACACTCCTCGTATTTTCTATCTTGCATGTGTAAAAGTTTTTAAAAGTTTCATATTTCCGCTATATAATTCACATACTTGTATGTTTTATTTCCGCATTCGCGAGGGTTGTCACAACAATACTCTTCACCCTTCACTCAAAAATAAATCTTCTTCTTCTTGTAGGAGAAGGAACTCATAAACTCAACGGTCAACTCGCGGTAAGACACTTTTGAAGGTCGTAAAGGCCTTCTTGACCCATATCGATGAACTTCATCTATTTGAGGTCTTTGTCTAACCCCATATAAGCAAAATACTTGGGATCCACACACCTTGTGGGTATCATGAGACACCCCATGAGTGCCAAGAACTTGGTATTTTGGTCTTCATCCCGAAATTTCACAATAACGAACTCTTGATAGGATTCAAACTCGGGTATTCCCGGGGTTAATGGTGTCACTTCCTCCCCCGTTGTGTGGCTATTCCTTATAGTCCTTACCTTCTTGTTTGGTGTCATCTAACCACATAACTACAAAAAGGAAGACAAAAAAAGGCTTCACTCAACAAGAATTCCTCAGGATTCACACATTAGAAGGATGAAGGTTTAGGTGGATTTGAGCATGAAGGACCGTAGGGTTCGCAACAAGAGTCAAGTTGGTATAGCCAAAATTTAAATATAATTATGAATGGAGTTCCAACGTCCGAATTAAAGACTAGACACCCATTTAAAATATTATTTGTTAATAGCCAAGACAAAAGTAAATCAATATCGCCATAAATCTCACCTAATGTTGAAAATTTTGTCACAAAGATGGTACAACAAAAGGATTTACCAAACTTGCTTATCACCACTTGGGAACCATGTGATGCGTGTATTTTATATAGACATTTTAGTCCATTTATGCACGCATTTCTATGTCATTTAGGTGATATTATATCACCATATGCCCCTATTTGGCTACTTTGTACTTTCATTACCATTTTGTAGGTACAAGCTGCATAGTAGCAGGAACCGAGCCAAAACAGTCCACTTTGCATGCATTTAGGAGAATGGAAGGATCGGAACAGGAACTCTTGCATGGGGAAGCATGAAACCGTTCATAATCAAGCCCAAGTCATGACTCACACTACGTACTATGCCAGAAAACCTCGATCGACTATGCATTTGGTCGATCGAGGTGAGTTGGAGCCAGAAAACCTCGATCTAGCTACATCCTTTGCTCGATCGAGTAAGAGTTGTTTACCAGTTGGTCGATCGAGTAGATAAAGTGCTCGATCGACTGATTTCCATGAATAAAAGCCTCGATCGAAGGGTAATTTCCCTCGCTCGAGTGATTTCCTCCAATAAAGTCCTCGATCGAGTGGTATTTTCCCTCGATCGAGTAGAATCTGTCATGGGCCTTAAATCCGTAGCTTAATTAGGGTTTAAGAGTCGTGTTTTGCATTATATAAACTCTTATTCATCTTCATTAGCATTATTCAGATCCAGGGTCATTAGGACTCAGAACCATTAGGGTTCGGGATCATTAGCATTAATCTTCCATTAGTTTCTGAACTTTATCTTTGGTTTGCATTCGGGTTTATCGACGTGGAGTTGTTCTTTACGCCGGATTTGCTAAGATTGTAAACTTCTTCTTTTCTCTCTTTCTTAACCTTTGTTTTAATTACTGTTTACTCTTCCTAATTACTGCTGCGTTATTGTTCATGCTTGTTAATTACGATTTTATTATGTCTATCGTCATATGTTCAATCGTCTTTGTTAGCATAGTTAATAACATGAGTAGCTAATTCTCTTGTATGTTGGGATGAGGGAAACTATAGTAGAAGCATGTTAGGATAGATTATTTTAGTTAGTCTTGAATATGAGAATCAGTCTAAGCAATTTAATTGAGGTTTAGTCGAATGAGTGCACGCAGGAGACTATGCTAGGTAGTTAACCCCGACCTGGATCGAGAGATTGAAAGGGAAGGCTTGCTTAAAATTGATAGGTGACTCCTAAGAGGACGAGAGTTAATTAGGAAAATCCCTAGGGTGGTTTGAGACCGAGAGGAGAAAACCATTGCCCTTCTCATTGATAGATTGACTGACTTAGTTGACCCATAGATGTCGATACTGCAGTGGACCGAATCCTAGCATATTTCTCTCTTTATCTGATTTATTCGTATTTATTTCTATCTTTATTTCTCTTCCTTTAATCTCATTTAGATTAGTTTAAAACCTTTTCAAAACCCCCAGATTGTTACTTGCAGATTTAGATTACAGTTAGTTAGTTTCCTCCCTGTGGAGATCGACCCTACTTCCGCTATCTTCTTAGTTAGTAGACTTAGGTTTTATTTTTGGTGTATAACGACCACATCAAATTTTGGCGCCGTTACCGGGGAGGCAATTTAATTTTCTGTTATTTATTTCTGTCTCGTCTTAAGGAATTTCTAATTCCTTAAGACTGTTCTTATCTTTCTCTCTATAGTTGTGTATGCGCAGGTAGAGAGGGATAGGTAAGACTCTTCAGGAGGAAGACTTGAGTACTCTTGATTCCGTCTTCGACTGTTGAGATTACCGTACCAGCGAAGATGGAAGAAGTTCACACATGTTCGAGCGATTCAAAAGGGGAGCTAGACTCCCAGCAAAGACCGTATGTGTGGAAAAAGAAGGCGGAAATTACCACAGCTGAGGGTACTTCCGCAAGTCAAAGGCCTGACGGTGGCCTTGTCACGAAACTATTTGGTTACTAGCCGGGTTTGCAACCCCGTGCAACTTGTAAAAACAATTTATTGCGTTTTCGTTAGACAATTAGACAATTAGACTATCACGCAATAATCCGTAGTTTAGATAAACAACTTGTTTTCCTGTTAGACAATGCTTGGTATTTTTCTTTGGGTATCGTTTGGCATCGTTCTTGCAGGAAAACGAAGAGGAAATCAGCTGCTCACAGTCGTCGGCCGTGCAATTCAGAAAGTGCTCGATCGAGTACAATTTCTACTCGATCGAGCGGTAATGCCTGGAAAAGTTGCTCGATCGAGTGGAATTTTTACTCGATCGACCCCCAGTTTGATGCTGGTTTGGGGAAGCTTTGTTTTGTGAGTTTTTCTGTCCCTTTTGTTTTTTCCATTCTTCATATATATTTTATTCATTAATTAGGAACATGTATTAGGTTGCTTTTTCCCTTTCCCTTATATACTTTTGTGCTTTAGCCAATGAGGACATTGTCTGTTTTAGTTTGGGGAAGTGTTTTACATCCTTTTGCGTCTGCATTTGCATTTGTATTGCATTCACATTTACATTCATGTTTTACATCCTTTTGCGTCTGCATTTGCATTTGTATTGCATTCACGTTTACATTCATGTTAATTAGAAAAAATTTGAAAAAATCAAAAATATCACGTTTATTTTTGCATATAGTTGAGTCGGATTGGGGTCTTGTTCATGATGAAATGGCACTACAAGTCTATTTTATGCTATTCTTTGCACCTTTCTTGACCTATTTAGTAAAATCGAAATAGTGAGCTATTGAATTTTGTCTTGGAATTTGAATTTGATTATTAGACTTGACTTAACATTTTGGCAAACTACTTATATATTCTGAGATTTTAGAGCCTATAACTGGTGACATCTATGACCAGTTCATCTAGGAATGAGAGTAGTTACTCCCCAAATCTCGTGTCATTTGCTTGTATATGAATTTTGATTTCTTATTGCCTGCACGCATTGGGTTTGTGGTCGGTATTACGTGTTTTGAGAATATTTGCATCTCCCTTTTCCTCATTTTACCCCTTTAACTCCACATAAAGCCATATCTGCATGTTGCCCTTAACTACGTCCTAAACTTAGCCTACCTTTGCCAAGCTAGTTTAGTAGTCGAGGTATATTGTATCATTGTGTCAGTTTCTGGCTCGTTTCATTGATTGGAGTGGGTATTTACGAGAAAAAGAAGAGAAGTGTTGATTAGTGTCTCGATCGAGTACTTTGTTTAGCTCGATCGAGCAGATTTTGTGTTTTTGTGCCTCGATCGAGTGACTCATTCTACTCGATCAAGTGGTTTTCCTCAGACAGCCAAGAAAGAAAAAGAAAAGAAATGGAAAAAATGAAAAAAATATAATGGAAAAATAATTGGCTGAAGTTTCTGTTATCTACACCTCATATGCGTATCATTATTTTGTTGAGGTGTTATTTGGGATTTGTGTTGTTTATGCCTAGATTTGTTAAGGCATCGAGCTTAATTTTTGATTGTTGGAAGATGGAACGAGTTCTATTGCGGTCTTGTTAGGAACTAGCTTGGCTATTTACCCTCACATTTCCATTAATTGTTTTGCCCCTTCTTACCATTTAGCCTCACATATCCATACTTTTGCAAATGTTCGGCACGTGATTGTCCTTGAACGGTGGTTATGCGTGTGTACGGTGCTTGAATCATCTTTCATATTAGTTAGCAATGCATGTTATGTCGGTCGTAGTCTAGGTGAGTGACTATATTTTCTTCTCTCTTTCTTATACATATTTACTTACCATTTGCTTGTTGAGAGAAGAGTGACCCGTGAGAGTCCGAATTTGGTTGAGTTTTGCAAGGTCGAAAATCTAATTTATTTCCAAGATTGTATAAATTCGTTCACTTTCGTATTAAGCTTTGTAGCGATTGATCGAGTGCATTAAACTGTTTAATATTGACTTGTAGTTAGCTCTGAGACTTGCTCCATTCCCCTAGGTTTATTATGTTCCATATAGCTGCATTTAGTTTGCTTGAGGACAAGCAAAGGGTTGGTTTGGGGAAGTTTGATGCGTGTATTTTATATAGACTTTTAGTCCATTTATGCACGCATTTCTATGTCATTTAGGTGATATTATATCACCATATGCCCCTATTTGGCTACTTTGTACTTTCATTACCATTTTGTAGGTACAAGCTGCATAGTAGCAGGAACCGAGCCAAAACAGTCCACTTTGCATGCATTTAGGAGAATGGAAGGATCGGAACAGGAACTCTTGCATGGGGAAGCATGAAACCGTTCATAATCAAGCCCAAGTCATGACTCACACTACGTACTATGCCAGAAAACCTCGATCGACTATGCATTTGGTCGATCGAGGTGAGTTGGAGCCAGAAAACCTCGATCTAGCTACATCCTTTGCTCGATCGAGTAAGAGTTGTTTACCAGTTGGTCGATCGAGTAGATAAAGTGCTCGATCGACTGATTTCCATGAATAAAAGCCTCGATCGAAGGGTAATTTCCCTCGCTCGAGTGATTTCCTCCAATAAAGTCCTCGATCGAGTGGTATTTTCCCTCGATCGAGTAGAATCTGTCATGGGCCTTAAATCCGTAGCTTAATTAGGGTTTAAGAGTCGTGTTTTGCATTATATAAACTCTTATTCATCTTCATTAGCATTATTCAGATCCAGGGTCATTAGGACTCAGAACCATTAGGGTTCGGGATCATTAGCATTAATCTTCCATTAGTTTCTGAACTTTATCTTTGGTTTGCATTCGGGTTTATCGACGTGGAGTTGTTCTTTACGCCGGATTTGCTAAGATTGTAAACTTCTTCTTTTCTCTCTTTCTTAACCTTTGTTTTAATTACTGTTTACTCTTCCTAATTACTGCTGCGTTATTGTTCATTGTTGTTAATTACGATTTTATTATGTCTATCGTCATATGTTCAATCGTCTTTGTTAGCATAGTTAATAACATGAGTAGCTAATTCTCTTGTATGTTGGGATGAAGGAAACTGTAGTAGAGGCATGTTAGGATAGATTATTTTAGTTAGTCTTGAATATGAGAATCAGTCTAAGCAATTTAATTGAGGTTTAGTCGAATGAGTGCACGCGGGAGACTAGGCTAGGTAGTTAACCCCGACCTGGATCGAGAAATTGGATGGGAAGGCTTGCTTAGAATTGATAGGTGACTCCTAAGAGGACGAGAGTTAATTAGTAAAATCCCTAGGGTGGTTTGAGACCGAGAGGAGAAAACCATTTCCCTTCTCATTGATAGATTGACTGACTTAGTTGACCCATAGATGCCGATATTGCAGTGGACCGAATCCTAGCATATTCTCTCTTTATCTGATTTCTTTTGTATTACTTTTTTGTCTTTATTTCTCTTCCTTTAATCTTATGTAGTTTAGTTCAAAACCTTTTCAAAACCCCCCAGATTGTTACTGACAGATTTAAATTACAGTTAGTTAGTTTCCTCCCTGTGGAGATCGACCCTACTTCCGCTATCTTCTTAGTTAGTAGACTTAGGTTTTATTTTTGGTGTATAACGACCACATCACCATGCATAAGTAACATTTATACTCATCTTTTAAATCATTGTTAGAAATTCAACCAAAATCATACAAGTAAAAGAATTTCAGAGATGATAAACTTTACGACGGTCTTTGAAACTAATAGTGATGAAAATTTAAGACATGGTACTTTACGAATCAAGGTAAAATGTTCAATAAATTTTCCCCCAAATTAAAAAAAATCTAGGGTTTCATCGTCAAGACCCATATTTTCGGATTTTTATCAAAAATAGAAACTTTTAAGGTGTTCCCCTCATCAATAAAGATAGATCTTAGGCCTAAAATGCCTTACTACCAGCAAACAACAAAAACAACGAAAGGAATCACCCTAAGGAAAAAAATCTAAAGAACAAAGAGGAGTTTTCGAGCTCTGATACCATTTTGTAAAACCCGGCCACGCCCAGAGCCTTTATGCAAGGCCTTCTGAATGTAGTGAGGTTGTACACTTCAGTCTCCTGAGGGTAGGATGTAACAATCAACAAAATCCTAAATACATAATTTAATTTACAGTAAATACATAAATATTCAAAGTACAAAATAAGGCCGGTCGAATACAAAATAGTACAACTCATCTGGACTCTACTGACTAAGTCTTCAATCACATCTGAACCCACTGTCATAGTCCCGCATCAACATCAAATCAAATCAACGGTATCTGCTACAACAATATTCGCCATACGCCAATAATATCGTATTAGTCATAGTAGAGAAACAAAACAACCAAATTCAAATACGCCCTCAGTTGACATATACATAATTAATAATGACAACATCAATAAACAATCATCGCAAAGTTATACCGTATCCATCGAGTAGCACACCCTAAATCATCAACTGTGTCCATGGCACACCGTAGACACCATGAGCCCTACCACAGTAGGTCACCCCCAGATACATGTCATAACTACGTGCACTATCTCTTCCATTGTGAAACCATGAAGAGCGGCCCACAACGTCTATGGAGCCCGGCTCCCACAACCGCTTCATATCAATAACCACTTCAACACCAATATATCACAACCACAACAATCATCCGAATCATAGTTACATATCACAAACATATCACAACGCAAAATCAAGAATCAATCATTTATACCTCAACTGAGTAGGACTCACCTACCTTTTAGCATTCCAAGCAATCATAAAAAAGTCGCGGTCCAAACACATGAAGCACATCCAATGAAGTCCAATGGCCCATCAAGCCAAGTCAAACAATTAGGAGGAGGCATACTTCATTTTATAAAACTCTTTGCGTACATTAACAATAATGATACCATCACTAATAATTCATACTAGTGACTCGTATAATACTAATAACCTATAAAAACTTGACTCTAGACAACACAAAACAAAGGTCTCAACAGCCAAAAAGAGAAACCCCAAATCTGGAAAAATACGAAGACAAAGTATATAAGAGACTCACCAAGAGGTTAGAATAAGAAAGAAGGTTCAACCCAAGGTAGAAGTTCCATCACCACAAAATCTAAAGATGTAGATTTGATAGAGTTTTAGAGAGACATTAAATGTAAAGAGATAAGGTGAAAATGTTAGAATGAGGGATAACAACACTAACCCCTTCAATAAGACCTAAAATTTATTTGAAGAAAAGTTAAAACCAACATAAAATCGGTTGAGTAAGGTACACTCGACTGAATGCGGAATACTTGAGTGAGTTTAGGACACTCGATCGAGTGGTTGGGTGCTCGCTCACCACTCTCATGACCATGGACTCCTAGCAACATGGTCGAGTGACCAGCTACTTGACCCACATACTCGCTCGAGTCACTACGATACTTGACCGAGTACACGTCCATACTCGGTCGAGTGACCACACAGCTCGACCAAGTAACAACGAGACTTGGTCGAGTGAAGACTCACTCAGCCCCTAACTAAAACGCTTAGTAAATTATTCTAACGACAAACCCGAAATCCACCAACGCAAGGTCTACGGAAGAAACGGGTAATACCATTCTGCTTTACTTTGATATGATAATAATTGGTGAGACTAATCTTGGTACATCCTTTCTTTGGGAAACCGGGGCATAGAACCTTACCATGCATGGAAGGTCGTGCATAAAAGCTCCGAGTATGTCTTGGTGTTACAAAGTGGTATCAAAGTGACGATCTTGAATCTATAACCAATAAACGTAGAGTATCTAAATAAAATGAACTCGGGGTGAGTTGATTGGAGCCAATTTGCTTAAATTGGGGATATGTCCCTAATGGCACTATGACTCTCTCATGCTCTCACCGGTCACTTAGTGTGGGTCAATATAAGATGCATGGGAAGCGATAGGATGTATTGTTTGTGTTTATGTGATGATTATGTTGTGTGGTGTGTTAGTACTTTTTGTTGATGATATAAGAATTTGAGATGCTGAGGAATGTGATATGGTCAGAATGGAGATTAGATGAGGCATGTTGATATTCTTAAGAGTATGATATATGTTGGAGTTAAGGTGTAATTGGAATTCTATGATGTTTGATATGAATTTATTTGAATGTAAGGTATCAGGTGATCATTCGACCAAGTGGGTAGCTCACTCAATCGAGTGATGGTCTTGAAAAGTATTGTGATTTTTTTCCCTCGAACGAGTAAGAGAGGACTCGGCCGAAAGTTTTACTCGACCGCGTCTGTATTGTAACTCGTGCGAGTATAGGTATATACTCGACCAAGTATAGTCGATAGTCGACCGAGTTGGGGAGTAGTTAGATCGAGTATGCTTTCTTTCTTTACATGTACTTATTTTTCTAAGGAAAGTTAATGGAATGTTAGGAATTGCTTTGTATATCTAATTTATATAGAATGGTGAAGCAAGCTAACGTGAACCAATATGAGGCGATGAGCATAGAGGGGATAAGTCGTCTTATTGAGCAGAATACTACGTTGACCAAAGCTCTTAGCGGTATAAATCAAGTAAGGCTGATGATTCTTGATGCCACGGAGATGATCACAATTATCGCTCGTCACCGTCTGGTGAAGTATAAGGGTAGCGGAGCGCCTAAGCGTCTCAATGAATGGACTCGCCATATGCAGAATGTGTTTAACGTCAAAAGTTGCCCTGACTCTATAGAGGTCAACCAAGCCGCCTTCTACTTGAGTGGTAAGGCCGGACATTGGTGGCACTCTTTGCGTGGCTGGTGAACCAAAGTCGTATGGTCCCACAGATAGATAATAAACCTTAAACTATAAATTAGAGGTAAGTCGGGTGACGAATCCGCATGGAAGACGGTGTAATTAATGTGTAAATAATATAGAGTAAATGTAACAATAATAAAGGGGTTATTATGATTGATTAACTAATGACTAATTTAAGTAAACAATAAGTAAGTTGGATGAACTCATATGATTAAAGTTCCTGAGTCAAGGTTTATCGACTAACTAAGTAACAACTGATCATCGACCACTAATCCCAATTTATCTCTTGAGTATCCCATTGTAAAACAAGAGCATTAATTGTTCCTTTGATAATATTACGCAGTTCAAAATGTGAGACTAAGCAACCTAATTAATGAATAATTTAATTCAAGCGACTTGATTTAATTCACTAACAGCATAAACGAATAAAACAATCAACGATATAATGACATTTAACACACGCGGTTATCGGTTCGAATTTTTTATTTATTCTCCCTTTTACCCAACTACGATGAAACGCATACAAATATTTAGGTTAAAGTTTGCAACTTTATCTAATGAATTGAACAATTACGGATTCAAACATAAAGATTTGCAATAGATCGTAAGATGAAATAATTAACTGGCCAAATCAATTAAACATACAACCAACATATATAGGAACGGAAAATAAATAATACTCAATTATAAAGTAATGGATTAAGACGGTATCACAACTAATTAAGAAGTAGTTTCAAAGTAACTTGAATCGAGAAGGGAGGACTAGTTCATCATAACTTGCAAACAATAGAGAAAAACAAGGTTCTTGAGTTTTCCCCCAAAATTAGAACTTATTAAATTATGGAATAATAAGAAAATATGACTATGAATGTTAATAGTAACCTAATGCCTAGTCATTTCCAATAGTAGGCTCCCCCTTTGGTGAGTTGGGATAATGTATGTGTTCCTAAAACTGAAAGTTGACTTGGGATTATAAGTAGTCATACCTAGAATATTGTAGCTGTAGAAATACTAGTGTAGTTGATTTATACTAAACAAGACAGTCTCTGGGTTAAATGGATTCATCACCTGTACTTAAAAAGGGTAGCATGGCATGATTATAATTTGAACACTTAGATAGTTGGAGCTGGAAAACTATTTAATTTGCAGGTGTAGCGATAAATTGAGGAATGGTTATGAGGTTGAAAACTCCAATGAAGGGGCATGAGTTCTTCAGAGTTAAATCCTAGGAGGTTCCTTGGCATAAGTATATATGGTGTTCATGGTCAGTGCCCAAGCATAGGTTTATAGGTTGGCTTATAATCAGACATGCCCTTCAGGTTTAAGCTAGATTACACAAATTGGGAATTTGCAGCGATGATCTATGCATTCTTTGTGGTGTGGGAATTAAAACTCACACACACCGGATTGTCGATACAGTAGAAGATTGATTGAGGAAATGGCTGAGTTATGTAATCTTCAATTGCCTCATGATAATGTTCTTGTCTGGATAAATTACAGACAGTTCTCCAAGATGCAAAAAAAAGGTATTGAATTGTGCGTTTATGGCCATTTTGTACCAAATATGGATGTGTAGGAACAAGACTAGACTAGAGGAATTCTTATTTAGACCTGAAATTGTTTTGGAGCAAGTGAAGAAGAAGATGAAGACGAGGATCAAAGCTAGACAACATTCGAACTTACATAGACTGGATGCAATGTGGTTGTATAGCTTAGGTATCATGACATGAGGGCGATTATGCCCATATTAAAATAATTAGTTTGTAATAGTATGTTTTTTCTTCAATGAAAGCTTACCTTACACCAATAATAATAATAATATAATAATGGGTCTATTAGTATCCTAATAACTATTAGTTAATATGTAAGATAAGACATGTGAAGGATCCAAATCACTGCTGAACACGCACAAGGTTCATTCATGCGCAAATTACCTTCACGCAATTTGGGCGGCTAGCCTACACTTCGGCGGCTCGCTTGGCGGCTCGTCCACCCCTTGGTGGCTATCCTAGACTGAACCCCAGTTCTGTTTTACAAGGAGACTCGCCTATAGCCAGTGGCGGCAAGCTTGGCTTGTCGCCGTGCTCTAGGAAGGTCGCCGAACCATGTCCCGTGGTCACACATCCAATGCTCCGCCTTGTTCATTTCCTTTGCTCTCCATCACCACCTATGTAACACCCGCAAAAGTACCCTATTTTTATATAAAAAATATTATACATATACTTTTCAGTGTAATTTTAGATTTAGTCTAGAACTTAGTTTCCCGTGTGTAATTTAGCAAATCCGAGTTCGTATTCGGACTCTACTCGAAATTCCATGTGAATTACGCCTTAAGGCGCTTTTGGGCTTTTTCTCCCATATTTCTCCACTCACCCTTATAACCCTAACTCCCTCACTCACTTTTCCACTCACCTTCTTCCTCTTCAAATAACCAAAACCCTAAATCCCGCATTTTTGATCAAGCTTAAATTTCACACTACTCCTTCATTCCTTACTCAAATCCGCTAATTTTCGTCATAATCTTCCCCTCTTATTGTCCTCTATCTTATTTGGTAATAAAATTACCGTCCTTCTCATCGTTCAATTTATCCGTCTTTTTCAAAGGTGAATTATATTCATCTTTTGTTGTCAAATTGTAGGTGGAGATATTCAAGACCTCGAGAAAGATTCCTACCTAGTGGAGGAGGACCTAGACGAAGACTGAAGACGCAAAAAGGTAACGGTGAAGGGTTACTCGATATCAATACGTGATTTAATGTGTTTTTGATGTTAGTAAACGTATTTAGAATAGGATGATTGTTCATAGAATTTGTGTTGTTGATGATAGTGGTTGTTTGTGGATAATTGTTATTGAGTATTGATGATTGAGTAAATATGATTTCGTGCATATGTTGTCCCAGCCGGCCGATCGGCCGCCGGTCAGCTGACCGGCTGGGAGTTGGCTGACTTGAAATTGGCATTTTTGAAGTATATTGGTATTATGTAAGTCTCAGCCAGTACACCGGCAGCCGGTCAGCGGACCGGTTGAGATACAACCCTATCTTTCCTTCGTTTTCTCAAGTTACATATGGTCCAACCGAGTAGCCGGCAGCCGGTCCACTTGACCGGCTGGATCACCCTGTATTTTCGATGATTTTCAAATGTTGCTGAAGTGCCAGCCAAGTAGCCGGCAGCCGGTCACCCTGACCGGCTGGCACACGCTGCCTTTCCCCTTCTATTATTTTCTTATACTTTCATTTATAATAGTTCGCATGGTTCGTTTATCGTATAAATTTACGTAATAGCATTAAATATTCATATTTAGAACATATAATATCCCATTCGCTTATATCACATGTTTCGTGACGGTATTTGATATATCCCCCTTTGAGTCAGTTTTACAGATGTTATGATTTGAGCACTAATTGTTAAGTGCTTTGAACTCTCATTCCCTGGCTATACCTCCTTGCTCGTTAGACTGGAATGTCGGAACGGGGAGATGTATCCTTAATGCTTAAATGCATGTTTTAGTGGGGATATGACGACGTTGTTGGGAGGCGAACGCTTTGCGTTGATCGACCCGGCCGTCAAATGTCGTATACTTGCGAGGTGGTGTCATTGCATGTAGCGTACCTCTTGTTTATGATGCTTGTACTCTTTTCGCCTCTTTCGTGAAGGTTGACCAAATTTGGGGTATTCGGCTTCTGTGTTTGACCGAGTCTTGGATGCGAAATGTTTATCGCATGTCGAATCGGAACATGTTTATTCCGAGAGTCTGGCTAGGTTTAGACTAGGACCGTATTATTATCGTCGTCTTATCGGGAGGAAATGAATCTACATATACGAAATGATAATCGTGTATGCGTTCAGGGAAATGTTTATCCTGTGAATGCGATTTTAATCATACTTGCGATGTACATGGTGCTACTGCGTGTCATTAAGCGTGAGAGATAATGTTACTATAATCGCATGTTTGGATGGATGTTTATATATTGATTATTGATTACCGTTGGATGACTTGGCGTGGTTTTTTTATCGAGTCTCTATCTTATCAAGTATATGCTGCTAACGGTGAGATGCAAGCCCTAGTGAGTATATAGTTGCCTAAGAGTGTTTTCCGCGAGTCTTTTTATAATCTGATACGTACACTTCATATGTCGAGTTCTATCTTATCAAGTATATGCCACTAACGGTGAGATGTAAGCCCTAGTGAGTGTATAGTTGCCTAAGGGTGTCTTCCCCGATTTTGTCTATAATCTGATGATTACGATTTTGTCCTTCACATGCCTATATCTTTATATATTGAAATGCCTATTTATCGTTCTCGTATTTCACATTTATATTTATATATGTATGCTTCTACTTATGTATTTCCGTTTAAGTATGTTATTTGTGATATGGCTGGAAGAACCCGGAGTTACTCCCCACTGACTGTGGCGCTCATGTTTTCATGGATGAACAGGTTGCTTCGATGGATTTTGCTTGTTGTTTTTAGGTTCGGGTGTGAGCTAGCGGGCGTTGGCCTCGACGATTCACCCCTATACGTTTCTTAGCTAGTTTAGTTAAACAACTTTTATTTTTGATAACGTTCTGAGAGACTACGTCTCTTGTAGTATATTATACTTTACGCTTGTAATTATTTGACATTCCTTGTACTTTTCTTTTGGCATGTTAAAACTTTTCAAAAATATCATAATTTCCGCTATATAAATTGCATGCTTGTTATGTTTTATTTCCGCTATCGCAAGGGTTGTCATAGTTGGTATCAGAGGCTATGACGCTCTCGACGCACACATGTGAACCCTAAACTTAAATTACTTGACCTTGAACTAATAAATGAGAGATGGGTAGAATTTAAGGACTTTACTTGGTAGCCTCTTTGTTTATGCTAAGTGTGAGGATTAACTTAATTTGTTTTTGTTTCTTATGAAGATGGTTAGACCTCGACTAGTAGAGAATGTCATGCTAGAAGCTCTTACTCAAGTTCTAAAGAATCAACAAGATGCGGCCAATGCTCAAGGTAACCAAGCCCCTCCTCGTAGAGAAGACAATCACCAAGGAGGCTATGCTTGGGTGGCTAGCCAAATTGCTAGGAGCAAGATCGCGCCGTATGGTGGAGAACCGGATCCTACCGAGCTCTCGGAGTGGTTCCGGGAGATGGAAAAGCAATTCGACTTGTATCAAGTCCGTGATGAAGACAAAGTGAAAATTGCTAAGCACTTTCTTGGAAGGGAAGATGACAGCTGGTGGTCGATTGCTAATCCCACCGCTATTCTTAAAATCAATTTCGGTTGGGAATGCTTCAAGGCTCTCGTTGAAGACCGATTTTACCCTAAAGAGCTCAAGCAGCAAAGACACAAAGAATTCATCAATTTCAAGCAAAGTGACTTGACGGTTCAAGACTTCACCACTCAATTCAACAAGCTTGCTCACTTTGCACCAAGACTCATCAAGGATGATGAAGACCGAGCTTTTTACCCTCGTAATAAGCTTAGTGCCTTGCTTCAAAATAAGGTGAGGAGGAGCTCTACTTCTTTCGGAGAGTTGTATGATGATGCCCTATGGGCCGAAAACTCCATGAAGGCCGTTAGAGATGAAGCGAAGATGAAGAATCCCTCTCCTTCCCCCTCTTTCAATCCTAGGTCAAACTTCCATGACAAAAGATCTTTCATTCCCTCTTCTTCTAATGCTTATGCTAAGAAGAGGCATTTCAATGCTCCCTCAAACTCCAATGCAAGAACACTTGCTCCTTATCACCCTCAAGCTAACCCGAATGCGGCTCCTATGCCCAATGCTCCCCCTCAAGCTCAAGGACGAAGTTGTCACGGTTGTAGGAAACTCGTTCACCCCGGAGTTAAATACTATGATAGGCCCCTCTTTTGCTTTTTCTGCAAGAAGTCAGGTCACCGCTTTCGTGAATGCCCCGATCGTCAGACTCCCGCACCCGGTGCCAAAGCTAAAGGATCCATCTATGTACTCAGCCGAGCCGAAGCTAATGCTCACCCGGAGATTGTGACTGGTAGGTTCACTTCCTTAGGTCAACCTTGTTTTCCTTTTCCGCCTTCATCTTTTCATTCATATCGTAGTCCTTAGATGATGCCTCCTAGATTTCCTTGTATCATGTTCATTTTCCCTACTCTCGTGTGAGGTAGTTTTCTCTTTAGCTAATGTAAGGAATTAGTAGGTGTGTTTTGAGGATGCACAAAATATGGTACCTACCCGCACTATTGAGTTAGATTCATGTCTAGTTGAGTATAAGAAATTGAGGATAAACTTAGGTTGAACCTCTCTTGGTGGTTTTAGACTTTGAAGCTTGATGTTGCGATATCATTTTGAGGATCGAACTAAGCGTGGTGATAGATTGTTGTTGTTAAGGATTATAGTGATTGCTTTAAAGGTTATGTGGGAATTTATTGTCTTTAGATGTTGGACCCCAACAGGAATAATTACTTTGTGGAATTTGGATTTGGTGACCAAAATTGAGGAATATTTTCATAAGCGAAGACCGTTGTATTTTAATTTTTATCGAACCAAATAATTTGATTATGGTCTCATTACCATATGTTTGGCAAAATATAAGTGATTTGGGGTTTAGTACCTGACCTTTCTTGAGGTATTGTAATTTGACTTTTGAGAATGAGAAGTTCATTGTAAATTTAGGATAATGAGTTTGAAGTAATTTGAATCAAGGGATTTTCATTGTAAGTCTTCTTTACCTTGTGGTTGTTAGCGAACATGTTTCCCTAGATATAAATATTTTGTTGGTGGATTCTAATAAGAGGTTTGATGAAACTAAGAAGATTAGAGTACGTAATGAATCTTTCATGTGGATTGTTAGTTGTGGAGTCTACCGTGCCGATGGACTTTAGAAGATACTAATTGGTTTTGAATAATTAGGTTAGTTGCTCGAAGCCTCGTGATTATGAAATATTTTTGTAGGAATCTAATGATTGAAAATGTTGAGGTGTAACTTGGATAAATTGCACTCTCTTGAGAAATAGTTTATTCGTGGAGTTTGTGATGTCGAGTTGCGAGCGACCTTTGAATCATCATGGATGAGAGATAGATTTGGATTTCATTCCCCCCTTTTTTCCTCGATTTGACCCTTGCTCTTGTTGATACTCTTCAATCCTTCCCCTTTTTTGTCCATTTTGTTTGTTGGACGTACCTCTTAGTATCTTGATTTGCGAACTTGATGTTCGAGTCACTCTATGTACGTGTAATGCCTTCTTATTTGGATTTTATCTTTGAGAAAACTTTCGAATTTCCATATTGTATTTTTAATTAAACTTTTCAAAGAAGTCTAAAGATGGATTTTGTACCCTCTTTATGGAGAAAATAGAATTCTTTTGCTTTTATATATTTGGATTTTGTGTTTGGTTGGATATTTGGACTTGTTATAAGAGACGTCTGATGACTAGTCCTGCACTTACTAACGCTTGTTTGATTTTCGATTTCAATATTTCGACATTGATTTGATCAGGATAATTACAGTTCTCGTTCGCGACGGGTACTCTTGTGATCCGTAAATAAAGTTTCGCACTTATGAAAAATATCCTTAAACCGTTTTCGAGCAGAACCACGTTTCATAAATGTTTCCCTTGTAAAAGCTTTCGTGTTAATTATGAAAACCGAATTTTTTGTCTTTGATACTTTTGTTTTATACTCTCAAGTTTCGAGGACGAAACTTTTTAAAAAGTTGGGGTGATTGTAACACCCGTAAAATACCATATTTTTGTGGGAAATATCGGTATATTTCATACATGAATTTTAAGGATTATAACGAAATTATAATATATGAAATACGAGTCATAAACGAACAGCATAAAGATTAGAATCAACCTTTGGTCCTAGCAATATGGCCTAAGAACAAATATCGAGATCGATATTCTCCTAATTGTTGCACCCAAGATGCTCTGAGATATGCCTTTTCTTGTGCTAGAAAGAATACAAAAATTACTGATGATTTTTGTGTCAAGTTTTGAATGATGAATCATGTAGAGAAGAAGAGATTATATAAGACTCTCCTCATCCTCTTTTGGCCGTGCAAGTAGAGGTCTAGTAGAGGGAGGAGTCTCCCTCTTTTTCTCTACTTGTTTTAGGAAGTATAGTCAAGATAGGAGTCTTCCTTCTTTTATTTATTTAATGTATAATATGTGTATGTATTATTATAATATATACGTCAATTATAAACATCGTATATTTATAATTTGATAATTAAATATAACAGTTTATATTTAATTACGAATTAACATTTAATTCGTTTAAGCTTACATTATTTAATCGTATTAAATAATTATATTATATACATTAATTAGATATAACAGTTTATATTCTATTACGAACTAACATTTAATTCATCTCAGCTAGTATTATTTAATCGTATTAAATAACCGTATCATCATTACATTAACTAATCTTTTAGTCATATACATCGACTAACCTTTTCGTCATATAAGGCATCAATATGATCATATTTTTCATATAATCATATCTCTCAAACACATCCTTTAGGTGTGACTTTTAGGGACCAGTTGATCACCGCCATTAAAATGACAATAACGTCAAACTTCTAGCAAGCCAATCGTTATCGATAAACGTTAATCAGCTGATAAGAATACTAAGTATACCCTGTGAACCTATAAGAGATTTATACACGTTATCACACTAACTGTGGAGGACACTAGCTCCAACAATCTCCCACTTGTGTTCACAAGTGTATGTGCGATAACCGATTCTCATATCCAAAATTTGTCCCATTCAATGTAAAACAATTTGCAAAGTACGTATTCACAAAGGTCGTATTTTACAAGTGATAAGTATCAAGAGTGGTTTTCCCGACTAGAGAGTAACTTAACTGATAAACGAATCATTATTCGAGCATGGCCATGCATTTCAGTTACAACTCCTCGAGTTGCCCTGAGAAATAACAAAACCTGATAAAGGTTGGATATTTTCTTCAACTCGAATCCTGCAGATACAAGCACAGTATGAAATGACCCAGTAAAAATCTTTTTAGCCTCTTGTTATGGTCGACCATGAGAAAGAAACTAAAGTCACCCAAAAACTGGCTTAATCTCAAGAGACAGTTGATAGTCAAAAGAATCGACTCTAGGAACACTATGGATGTCCAATCCACGACCTGGCACTGAATGTTTTTACACATTTAGGGCTCCATAACGTTGTCACGATAACCTACGAGGTATCTTTATAACTCGTATCTGTGATCGATCAGTCAACCGTTTGACTTATGGCTCATTGAACCCACCATCAATCAACTTCACAATATAATTGCCAGAGTTATCAGCTCATGTGGCGATTACGGACCAAAACAAATATAATGTAATTCAGTTCACTTTGTGGCGTTCAATGTTGTCGTACAATCCACATGAAAAACAAAATATGAAACAATACGATGATGTTATAAATAGTATATGAAAAAGAGACATTTATCTAATCCATATAAATAGCTACTACAACTCAGGAACACGTTTAATTCCCACGGAAATAATGTGCCATTCATGCTTATCATATTTTAACGGTTTAGTGAGAGGGTCCGCGATGTTATCATCCGAAGCAATCTTGTCTATCACTATCTCCTTTTGCTCCACGTATTCTCGGATCATGTGAGCATTCCGAAGTACATGTCTAGACTTGTTGCTAGACTTAGGCTCCTTAGCTTGGAAGATGGCACCTCTATTATCACAATAGATGGTGATTGGGTCATTCGAACTAGGAACTACGGTTAGTCCTTGTAAGAACTGACGCATCCATATAGCTTCCTTTACAGCTTCCGATGGGCATAGTACTCGGACTCAGTTGTAGAATCTGCTATAACATTTTGTTTGGAACTTTTCCAACTGACCGCAGCGCCATTAAGAGTAAAGACGAATCCAGACTGAGATTTCGAGTCATCTCGATCCGTTTGGAAGCTAGCATCCGCGTAACCGATTGCGCATAGCTTAGAATCTCCTCCATAAGTCAATACCCAATCCTTAGTCCTTTGTAAGTACTTAAGGATATTTTTAACAGTTATCCAGTGTGTTTCACCTAAATTGCCTTGGTATCGACTCGTCATACTCAATTCATATGTCACGTCTGGACGTGTGCATATCATGGCATACATGATCGATCCTATGGTTGATGCATAAGGAACACAACTCCTGCGCTCGACCTCTTCCTATGTCTCTGGTGCCTGAGCTTTACTCAAATGCATCCCAGAAATCATTGGAAGGTGCCCCTTCTTGGAGTTTGTCATGATGAACCTTTCAAGAATCTTATCCATATAAGACTCCTGACTGAGTGATAACATCCGTCGTGATCTATCTCTATAGATACGGGTCCCCAATATGCAATGTGCCTCACCCAGATCTTTCATCTGGAAATGGTTCTTTAACCATACGTTTACCGAAGATAAGAGAGGAATGTCATTCCCAATCAAGAGTATGTCATCGACATACAATATTAAGAAGACAATCTTACTCCCACTCGACTTGACATACAAGCATGGTTCCTCGACCGATCGAGTGAAGCCATTCTCTTTTATCACCTGATCGAAACGATGATTCCAACTCCGATAAGCTTGCTTAAGTCCATAAATGGAACGCTTAAGCCTGCAAACTTTCTTAGGATTTTTAGGATCAATGAAACCTTCGGGTTGTACCATGTACAATTCCTCCTCCAAATAACCGTTTAAGAAGGCGGTTTTCACATCCATCTGCCAAATTTCATAGTCATGAAAAGCAGCAATTGCTAAGATTATTCGAATGGAACGCAGCATAACTACGGGTGCAAAGATTTCATCATAATGCAATTCGTGCACTTAAGTGAAACGTTTTGCCACTAGTTGTGCCTGATAGGTATCTGGTTGTCCTTCTCCATAGTGCTTTATCTTATAAAGCCATTTGCACTGAAGAGGTCGTACCTTATCAGGCAAATCAACAAGATCCCATACGTCATTCTCATACATGGAGTCCATCTCAGATTGCATGGCTTCAAGCCATAGCTTAGAGTCAGAACAGGTCATGGCACCTTTTATAGGTAGCGGGTTCGTTACTCTCTAGGAGCAAAATGTCATCTCTATCATTCTCCTCGACCATACCAATGTATCTGTCTGGAGGAATGAAGACTCTACCCCGACCTCCTAGGTTCCTGAGGAATATTAACCGTAGCATAAGTTGAAGGAACATCTTCCTCCATCGGTTTCTCGGTTGTTGGTTCTTGAATCTCCGACAGATCGAATGTTCTATTACTTGACTTGTTCTCGAGAAACTCTTTCTCTAAGAACTTCGTACTAGTCGCAACAAAAACTCGATGTTCGGTAGGCGAATAGAAGTAATGACCAAACATTCCTTTTGGATAACCAATAAAGTATGTCTTGACCGATCGCGGGCCGAGCTTTTCCTCGTGTCTCCACTTGACATAAGCCTCGCAGCCCCAAACCCGAATAAAGGACAAGTTAGGGATCGTTCCCTTCCATATCTAATATGGAGTCTTCTCTACAGCTTTAGAAGGACTTCGCTTAAGTATTAGAGCAGCTGACAAAAGAGCAAAACCCCATAGTGAATCAGGTACTACCGTGTGACTCATCATGGATCGAACCATATCAAGCAATGTTCGATTTCTCCGTTCGGACACACCATTTAATTGAGGTGTTCCAGGTGGAGTTAACTGTAATACTATGCCACAGTCTTTAAGGTGTTGATCAAATTCATTTGAAAGATATTCGCCACCACGATCTGATCGAAGTGCTTTAATCTTTCTTTCCAGTTGGTTCTCAACCTTATTCTGGAATTCCTTGAACTTTTCAAAGGACTCACTTTTATGCTTCATTAAGTAGACATATCCGTATCTACTTAAATCATCCGTGAAAGTGATAAAATATCTATAGCCGTCTCTTGCGTTGATTGACATAGGTCCACATACATCAGTATGTATGAGTCCTAATAGGTCATTAGCACGCATTCCAACACCTTTGAAGGAAATTCGAGTCAGTTTGCCGATAAGACATGATTCACACGTGCCAAATGATTCGTAATCAAATGGGGAGATAGTCCCATTCTCAATGAGCTTCTTTACACGTTTTTCATTTATGTGTCTCATACGACAGTGCCATAGATAAGTTTGATCTTTGTCACCAACCTTTACTTTCTTATTATTCACATGTAATATGTCTGTGGTTTGATCTAAGATATAAATGACATTCATGGAAACTGCTTTGCCATAAACCATTTCATTCAAAGAGAAAATACAACTATTGTCTTTAATTGAAAATGAAAACCGTCTTTATCAAGCACGGAAACAGAAATAATGTTCTTAGATAAACTGGGTACATAGTAACAGTTATATAAATACAACTCAAATCCACTCGGAAGTTGGATTACATATGTTCCCATTGAGACTGCAGCAACTCTTGCTCTATTCCCGACTCGCAGGTCCACATCACCCTTTGCGAGAGGTGTGATGTTTTTTAGGCCGTGCAAATGATTACACAGATGAGAACCACAACCTGTATCAAGTACCCAAGTTCCGAAACTTGCATGGTTAATCTCAATCATATGAATATAAGATGACATACCAACAGGAGTGACGCGGCCTGATTTTATGTCCTCACGGTACACGGGACAGTTCCTCCTCCAATGCCCAGTC
>JAIUZE010047088.1:0-47817 GCA_022085475.1 Heliosperma pusillum | reverse complement strand
ATCGCGGGCCGAGCTTATCCTCGTGTCTCCACTTGACATAAGCCTCGCAGCCCCAAACCCGAATAAAGGACAAGTTAGGGACCGTTCCCTTCCATATCTCATATGGAGTCTTGTCTACAGCTTTAGAAGGACTTCGGTTAAGTATAAGAGCAGTTGACAAAAGAGTAAAACCCCATAGTGAATCAGGTACTACCGTGTGACTCATCATGAATCGAACCATATCAAGTAATGTTCGATTTCTCCGTTCGGACACACCATTTAATTGAGGTGTTCCAGGTGGAGTTAACTGTAATACTATGCCACAGTCTTTAAGGTGTTGATCAAACTCATTTGAAAGATATTCGCCACCACGATCTGATCGAAGTGCTTTAATCTTTCTTTCCAGTTGGTTCTCAACCTTATTATTCTGGAATTCCTTGAACTTTTCAAAGGACTCACTTTTATGCTTCATTAAGTAGACATATCCGTATCTATTCAAATCATCCGTGAAAGTGATAAAATATCTATAGCCGTCTCTTGCGTTGATTGACATAGGTCCACATACATCAGTATGTATGAGTCCTAATAGGTCATTAGCACGCATTCCAACCCCTTTGAAGGAAATTCGAGTCATTTTGCCGATAAGACATGATTCACACGTGCCAAATGATTCGTAATCAAATGGGGAGATAGTCCCATTCTCAATGAGCTTCTTTACACGTTTTTCATTTATGTGTCTCATACGACAGTGCCATAGATAAGTTTGATCTTTGTCACCAACCGTTACTTTCTTATTATTCACATGTAATATGTCTGTGGTTTGATCTAAGATATAAATGCCATTCATGGAAACTGCTTTGCCATAAACCATTTCATTCAAATAGAAAATACAGCTATTGTCTTTAATTGAAAATGAAAAACCGTCTTTATCAAGCATGGAAACAGAAATAATGTTCTTAGATAAACTGGGTACATAGTAACAGTTATATAAATACAACTCAAATCCACTCGGGAGTTGGATTACATATGTTCTCATTGAGACTGCAGCAACTCTTGCTACATTCCCGACTCGCAGGTCCACATCACCCTTTGCGAGAGGTGTGATGTTTTTTAGGCCCTGCAAATGATTACACATATGAGCACCATAACCTGTATCAACTACCCAAGTTCCGAAACTTGCATGGTTAATCTCAATCATATGAATATAAGATGACATACCAACAGGAGTGACGCGGCCTGCTTTTATGTCCTCACGGTACACGAGATAGTTCCTCCTCCAATGCCCAGTCTTGTGGCAATGGTGGCACTCAATATTACTGTCCTTGCTCTTTGCCTTGCCTTGTGAGCTACTAGTCTCACCAGACCCACTCTTACCCTTTTCTGACTTCTTAAACTTTGGCTTCCCTACAGTTAGGTCGTCGTGAGCCTTGCCCTTACCTTTGTTCTTGTTGGAAATCATGAGAATATCTTGCTTCATGCTCCCACTCAATTTCAGATCCTTCTCGGTCTGTACGAGAAGTGAGTGTAGCTCATGAGGACTTTTCCTCATGTCATTCATGTAGTAATTTGCCCTGAAAAGGGCAAAACCATCATGAAGTGAATGAAGCATACGGTCAATGACTATGCTCTCACTGATTTTTCAATCAAGTGCCTCCAGTTTCTTGACATTCTCAATCATATCAAGAATGTGTGGGCAAACCGGTTGGCCCTTCTGGAGTTTCGCCTCAAAGAAGCGACATGTATGCTCATAAGTAACGATTCTCGGTACTTTTGAGAATTCGTTAGTGAGCGTGGTGAAAATCTTATTTGCACCTTGGGCAATGAAGCGTCTTTGCAAATTGGTTTCCATTGCAAAGATGAGTACGTTCTTTATCGCACCCGCTTCCATAACGAAGTCACTATAAGCAAGTGACTCGTTAGCGCTCGCATTGGGGGCTGGGTTTGGCGGTATTGGCTCAGTCAAGTACTTGAGCTTGCCGTCAGCAATGGCTGCATTTCGTAATGCCGCCTCCCAGTCCGCAAAGTTGGACCCGTCATTCTTCAGTCGCGTGGACTGATTCATGTGATCCATGAAAGTTTTAAGCCATGACTCGCATAGGGACATCATTATGGCCAGCCATTTGTTATAGCAATATTATCAAATGTATAGAGATGATCGAATAAAACTCTTTTTCTACTCTCCTATAACCGGCCAAAGTAGTGGAGTAGAGGGAGGAGTCTTCCCTCTTTTTCTTCTACTTGTTTTTAGGTCGTGGAGTCAAGATAGGAGTCTTCCCTCTTTTTATTTATTTAATGTATAATATGTGTATGTATTATTATTGTCATTTATGTTGTCACATATTAATAAGTCCATACAACATCCTGTAGTCGATTTATTAATATCGGTCTGACATCATTTATTATGACAATATCATATAATATATACGTCAACTATAAATATCGTATATTTATAATTTGCTAATTAAATATAACAGTTTATATTTAATTACGAATTAACATTTCATTCGTTTAAGCTTACATTATTTAATCGTATTAAATAATTACATTATATACATCAATTAGATATAACAGTTTATATTTAATAACGAATTAACATTTAATTCGTCTCAGCTAATATTATTTAATCGTATTAAATAATTGTATCATCATTACATTGACTAACCTTTTAGTCATATATATCGACTAACCTTTTAGTCATATAAGGCATCAATATGATTATATTTTTCATATAATCATATCTCTCAAACACATCCTTTAGGTGTGACTTTTAGGAACCAATTGATCACCGCCATTAAAATGACAATAACGTCAAACTTCTAGCAAGCCAACCGTTATCGATAAACGTTAATCAACTGATAAGAATACTAAGTATACCCTGTGAACCTGTAAGAGATTTATACATGTTATCACACTAACTGTGGAGGACACTAGCTCCAACAAATTCAAGTTAAAATCAACATCCCTCTTCGGTGGTAATCCCGGTATTTCATCCGGAAAAAGATCTTTGAACTCGTTCACTACCTCTATTTACGCCGCCGGTGGCTCTTCCATTATGGTATCCCTCACATGACACAAAATCATAGGACACCATTTCCTCAGGTTAGACTTTAGGGTAATCGCCGCAATGAACTTGACTTTTGCCTTTACTACAAATCCCCAGTACGACCCTCTAGCTCCCTTGGGACCCCTTAAAGACACTTTCTTTTGATGACAATAAATACTAGACTTATTAAACTATAGAATCTTATGCATGCATAACTAAACAATATAAAAATAAGAAGGAACTATTTCCTCACATTGATTTGGACGAATTTTGGTCACAAAATTGGACTCCTTCCTACTCTTGTTCTTGAGCTTAAAGATGAGGGATGAACTTCAAGTTTCTAATGTAGAAACACTCCTCTTGATTGCACCCAAGACAAACCCTTAAATCTAATAATATTGTTCACTAGATAATATTATTAGAGACCTTAAATCAAAATCAAAATCTAAATACTAATAATATTACTACAATAGTAATATATATATATATAAAGATATTAGATTTTGGAACAAAGTATTTCATAAACCTTTTATGAGAAAGATGTTGTAGTGAGTTTTAGTGAGATAAGCATAAACATATGTTATGTTAAAAAAGGAGAACAACTTCTCATGTAGGGGTGGGGTGGCCGAATTTTTGCCCTTGGGAAGAGCCAGGCATGCTCACCTTTTGGTCTTATCAAAATTATAGAGTAGGCTAGTCTAATTAGGTGTAATTATGGTGTTTTTCATAAAAACCCATAAATTAATTACAACCCTAAACTACCCACATAAAACCGGCACCCTTGACTAATATGGACTCCATTTTATCTTATTCAATTTGTCATTTGTAATTTTGTATGTCATGTAGCATGTAACATGTCGTTAGATATTTTAATGCATATTTAACAATTTAAATATCATTTCATATCACATAAATTACATTCAATAAATTGACTAGTAATTCTTAATTACATGTGTATAAAATGGGTCATATAAAGTGTAGTTAATATAATTTACAACCTTTTATAATTATAATTAACTAATTATTCTTATCTCAAATTGTTTCATAAACAATAATCAATTTTAGTAATATAACATTTTAATTACAAAATTGTGTCTTATTTAATCTCATTACAATAAGGCATAAAATTCTCACTCTCAAATAAAATTTGTTCAATTTAAGGATTTAATTAATCTGAATCGATATACAATTAATTAACTTTTCAATTAAGGGAATGGTCCTATAGGTGTGACCTTAAGAGATCAACTGATCACCACCGTCAGACGACAGTAACGTCAAACTCTAGCAAGCCAATCGTTACCGATTAATGTTGACCAGTTGACTATAATATCTATCATCCCTTTGTATCCTTATTATTATTGAGATTTAATTAAGTGATTGCACTATTGTTCAGGACACTTACTCCAACAAATACGACATCAGTAAGCGCCTCATTTTGCTCGATCAACCGAGCTATCTCCTCGGGACTCATCTCAGCAGCCCTAGCCACTACACTAGCTTTTTTTGGCGCCTATATCAATTTTAAGAAGAAAGGTAAAAGTAAGCATAAAGTCTACGACTCAAAATGAATACGGACACGCACCAGATACACTCGGTTGAGTGCATGAAGTCACTCGGCCGAGTCACGCGCACTCGGTCAATTACACACTGTACTCAGTCGAGTTCCCACAAAACAGTAGCTACCCAAACTTTACAGGAAAAACAACTTCACTCGCTCGAGTCTTCCCTACTCGGTCAAGTGCCAACTTACACTCGGCCAAGTGCCAAAATTTAAACATCCCTTCACATACCAGACCCTAACACTCGGTCGAGTGACAATGGTACTCGGTCGAGTCCCCTGCCTCACTCGATCGAGTCATGCAGAAATCCGTCCCCAATACAGTACAAAATCACATATAGACTCCAATCATAACATATTTTCACAAGCAAAACTCATGATTTTTAGATTCATACACAATTTCACCTTCATAACACCTTTCACCAACTCACATAGTAACCATATAACACGAATACGTCCTTGACATCCCCGTAGTTTCCGACTAAAAGTTGCAAGGGCAAAATTTCGACTTTAGGACATCTCCCAAGTCTTTGCGGTAGCTACACACAACTCCTACCCGGGTTCATTTTATTTGACACTTCTATGTTCATTAGTTTCATTGTTTTTAGGTTACAAAATCGTCGCTCTGATACCACTTTATAACACCCCCATCTACCAAAGAGCCTTACCAAGACCTTCCTCGGTAAACCAGGGTTCTACCATCTCATTTGCCCGAGGTAGTACTGTAACACCCACGTTTATCAAGGAGCCTTCAGCAATACCTTCTCGAGTAAATAAGGGCATTACCATCTCAGTTGCCCGAGAAAGTGAGCATCATAAGACAATAACGAAGCATATTTATATACATAACATACTTTAGTCTTTATTACATAATTACATAAACATGACTAAGTAAAATAAACTCAGCTTGTGAACTCTAGACTCAGCAACAGTAACGTGGCATCGACTCGTTGCATCCCAGCTATCCCCACATCATCACAAATACCAACATGTAATCCATCTACTCCCCATCCCCAAATAGATCATCACAGTTTCAACAACAGTAAAGGGGTCAACAACGAATATACCGACCAATGTACAAGACCAATATTAAAGAAAGAGAAACTGAGGGCCACCGCAGCGGTCACCTCATTAGACTCAGGTTATCATTCCTGCTCTACAAAAACCATCAATTGACCCTAGACCGTAGCCACAGGCGTCGAACTTCCATCTCACCGCAATGTGACAACCCGGAACATTAATGTGCACATCCCCATTGTAGCGAGAGAACTACGAGAGGCGATCTCGGGGTATGAAACTGTCTCCCGACGGAGTCACCAAACAGTAACCATAATACTAACCCAAACTCCAATCCCGAACTCCATTATCATCATCATCATCAATCAAACAAGTAACATAAACAATATATCTCATTACATCAAATAGCATAACTGTACTGAGTAGGGAAACCCTACCTTTAGCGTTCCTGCACGCAGCAACCATCCGACGCAGACACACATGTACAAGCATACATGACATCTCCAATCCAAATCTACAACAACTATACAATTCCTATCACAACTAAGGTCACTAGGTACAAGTAATAACTACAAGGAATGAGGTACAATACATGATTGATGAGGGCACTTTGCCTCTTGCACTTTTGGCTCATCCAAGCAACAAGGACCTCCCTCTTAGGGATCATGTTGCTACGCAAAAGAACGAAACCTTGTTGGACTCTTACCCAACCTCCATCCCAAACAATGAGGATGAAATCCTCAAATGGATCAACGATCAAAGTCAAGCACATGGATCGATGGCTTAACAAGAATAGTCGAAGACCAAAGTTAGGATTTATGTTTGAGTCTTAGCCTAAATTTAGTCTAGGATTTTATTATTGAGTCAAGGTCTTTGTGATAACCTAGAGCGTTGACGAGGTATTTTCCTAGGGTCGTTAGACAAGGTAATAACACGGTCAAATACAAACTTATAATTCCTAAACAAACACCAAACTATCCTAATAAAGGGTAGTAAAGGGTAAGTCAAGGGTCGAACCCAAGAGAAAGCTAAATGAAGACAAGCTAACTAATAAACTCTTGATAAAAACAAAATAATTAAGACTCTAATTACTAACTAACTCACTAACTACTACTAATAACAAATTATGGATAATTACAATGGAAAAACAAGTAGTAGACATAAATGGAGAAAATGATTGAATTTGTGACAGTTAAAGGCTTGAATTTTCTAGTCTAGGACAAACAACAAACACCTAGTATGCAAGATATCAAATGTGAGACAAGTACTTAGTGCAATTATCACAAGACACACAACAATTAGCAAAGATGACTCTATTACACCTCTCTTCTCATTAATCTAATACTACCTCCTAAGAAATTGTCAACAAGAATTAAAACATCCAAGATTGACTCTTTACAACTTAACCAAAACTTATTAAAACATACACACTACCCAAGAAGTAAGCTTTAAGCATTAAACCAAAGGATTAAGCTAGAATCATGCAACATAACACTAAACCATGCTATAGTTACACAACATATCATTTTTCACTCAAAGACTCCAACTTTAAGTCCAAGTTGCAATCTTTTAAGTTTGCTTCATACATTCAAGTATAGGGTGACAATTCCTACCAAGAACAAGCATTAATTAAGCAAACAAAATATAAAGCTAGTCAAACTAAACATTTATCTACTCAACATGAAAAATTTCAACACAAGAAAAAGATATTAAATAAAAAAGAAGAGGATTAGAGAGTCATATAATGTTAAAGGTGTAAGCTTGTTCAAATTACACCAAGTATTGAAGGATTAGCCTTCCATAACCAAAAGATTACAAACCAAATATTCAAAGTTCTAAAACTAGAGAAAATAGATGAACAACAAATATGAGATTCAAGTTTTTCAAGTATGATAAGAGATGTAATAGATGGTACCCTAGATGAGTGATAAATGTTGGGTATTTATACCCTTCAAGTTCACACAAGGAGCTTTCAAAATATTAGAATATTTGATTTTTAAGTCCGTGGATGTAGGAAAAAGCGCAGGCTGCGTCAAGTGACGCAGGCTGCGTCTTTCAGCTTTGCAGCATGTTTTTGCGAGAGCCATACTTCTCTCGTTTCTTGGTCATTTGAGGCTTCCGACCTACCGTTGGAAAGATTAGAGAATAATATATTACCTTCACTTGGCCTTGCATCGATACAAGGTCTAGAACGCAAGATAAGCCTGTTTGAAGTTGACCCTTGTGAAACCGAGACTTCAAATCTTCATTTTGGTCTTGTTTTTACATGCCAAAGCTTCCGAAAGAACACACAACAACCAAAACCTCACAAATGTGCACCTTATTGGCATACATTTCAATGCTTAACATCAATCACTTTCCAAAATAATCTAATTAAATGAAATTACAACAAAAGGCTAAGAGAAGTACTTAACACATAAGGAGTACTAAATACCCATAAATTAACATTAATAAGTAACTAAATTACCTTAAATGAAACGACTCAATTTGATGTTGTCAAATACCCCCACACTTGGACTTTTACTCGTCCCGAGTAAAACTCAAAACATAGCATGAAAGCAAGCATGTCCACTAAAATCATGGGTGTAATTGACCGCTCTTCCCTCACAACACCCTTCTTATATCTCCCTCAAAACAAATCCACCTATTTAAGAAAAAAAATAATCTAAAATCAAGTTTTTGACACTTCACTCTTATCTCACTCACCCTCTTTATCTCTTCCTCTTACAAAGACACACAAACCACTGACTCCGACTCGACTCATTACTCTGCCCTTCTTATATCCCTGCAAGATAATGGCCACCCTTGTCTCATCCCGAGACAATAGCAAGGTGACCTTAAGACTCCTACAACACACATCATTACAACTCCTTATAACACCCTCTTATGACCCCATAAAATGTCAAGTTAGGCTACTTGGTTGACTCCAAACTTCATGATTTGCACAACCAAGCAACCTACAAGAGAAATCCACCAATTTGGAACCAAATTTGTGACTCAAAAAGAAATTAAATCCTAATCTAGCCTCCTTCTAAAGACCTCCTTATCACTCCATTCTTTTCCTCCAAGATTCTCTTCATAGAAAATAGTATGTTCAATGTTTTAATTTTTTTTCTTTTTCATTTTTTTTCGAAAATCCCTCATTTTGCCTAAGGTGCCCTTTCGGGTATTCACCTTAGCATTCCTTTCCTCTCATTGGTGGCTCGCAACTGGATTCTTCATTTTGCCCAGAAAGCCCTTTTTTTATCGGGTTTTCATTCCGTCCTCGGCCACCTTCCCACTTTTGCTAAGGTGCCCACCCTTGTGGGTTTTCACCTAGCCGGGATTTTCATTTTGCAGTTTTTATTTTTTTTAAATGCATCAAAACAAAGAAACTATATATATTACAACATCAATTCCTCCCCCATACTTAGTTTCCACATTGTCCCAAATGTGGAGGAGAATACAAAAATGCAAAGGAAAATAAGGAAATATGAAATAAAAAGTACGGGATGCCTTCTGTATTGCGCTTTTGGTTTTCGTCGTTTGCTCGACGCCTTTTCAAGAATTTTCTTCTTCAAGACTCAAGAGAGGAACAACTCAACGCCCTTAGTAACCAATCCAAGATGTTGGCTCACAAAGTAGAGAAATTGAAGTAGTAGAAGGCCAAAACATAGGAAGTGTGGACTAGATAAAACAATTCTATGTCCCGATATGTCTCCTTGTAAGAGAAGATCGACATGGTGACAACCAAGAAAGTACGATGAGAAACAAGTAAGTTCTTAAATGTGAGCATGTGTTGGTCATCCAAAGGCGGTGGGGGCATTAACTCTATGTGAGGGGAAATATCAATAAGCAAATCGTTCTTTTCTTCTTTGACAAATTCAAAACGCATCACCTCCAACCCCTTCGCCAAACACGAATCATTAACAACATCCATAAGAATCTCACCATTCTCTTCTTCCTTAACCACCTCACAAAGCACCTCTTCATGCTCTACTTTCTCAATTAATTCACTCAACGATTTCTCAATTTGAGGCTCCTCTCTAAGAATAGCCTCACATGAAACACTATGGGGGTGAATTTCTCAATTCCAATTGTTTAGTCGCAAGAGCCAACATATGGAAAAATTTCCACATCTCTTCATAGTTAGAGACATTGACAAATTCTTCGTTAGTTAGTTGATCAACAAGCGTTAAAATTATCTCATTCAACCCATTATTTACCACATTACAAAGCTTTTTAATCGCATAAGGGTATTCACGCCGAGAATTAAACTCTTTCAATCTATTAAAATACTTGTAGAATGGTTCATCATGAATTTGAAGAGAACGAGTAGTCATCCAGTCAAACAAGTAAACAATTTTAAGGGAAAAAAATGAGTCCTAATATTTACAAAAGACTAACTACACTAATTTAGATCAAACTTTTAAGATAGCTTTAGTTATATTGCCTTCCTTGGCAGCGACTCCAAATTTAAGGAGGTATTTTCCTAGGGTCGTAAGACTAGGTAATAACACGGTCAAATAAAGAATTATAATTCCTAAACAAACACCAAACTATCCTACTAAAAGGTAGTCAAGGGTCGAACCCAAGAGAAAGCTAAATGAAGAGAAGCTAACTAATTAAAATTTTCATAAAAATAAACTAATTAAGACTCTAATTACTAACTAACTCAGTATTTCCTACTAATCAAGTAGTAGACATAAATGGTGAAAGTGATTGAATTTGTGACATGAGAGAGTTAAAGGCTTGAATTTTCTAGTTTAGGACAAACAACAAATACCTAGTATGCAAGATATCAAATGTGAGACAAGTACTTAGTGCAATTATCCCAAGACACACAACAATTAGCAAAGATGACTCTATTACACCTCTCTTCTCATTAATCTATTACTACCTCCTAAGAAATAGTCAACAAGAATTAAAACATCCAAGATTGACTCTTTACAACTTAACCAATACTTATTAAAACATAAGCACTACCCAAGAAGTAAGCTTTAAGCATTAAATCAAAGGATTAAGCTAGAATCCTGCAACATAACACTAAACCATGCTATAGTTACACAACATATCATTTTCCAATCAAAAGACTCCAACTTTAAGTCCAAGTTGCAATCTTTTAAGTATGCTTCATACATTCAAGTATAAGGTGACGATTCCTACCAAAAACAAGCATTAATTAAGCGAACAAAATGTAAAGCTAGTCAAACTAAACATTTATCTACTCAACATCAAAGATTAACACAAGAAAAAGATATTAAATAAAGAAAAAGAGGATTAGAGAGTCATACAATGCTAAAGGTGTGAAATTGTTAAAAGTACACCAAGTATTGAAGAATTAGCCTTCCATAACCAAAAGATTACAAACCAAATATTCAAGTTCTTAAACTAGAGAAAATAGATGAACAACAAATATGAGATTCAAGTTTTTAAAGTAAAATATGAGATGTAATAGATGGTACCCTAGATGATTGATAAATGTTGAGTATTTATACCCTTCAAGTTCACACTAAAGGAAGCCTTCAAAATCTTAGAATAATTAATTTTTGAGTCCACGGATGCATCGAAAAGCGCAGGTTTTTGCAAGAGTCATATCTCTCTCGTTTATTGGTCATTTGAGGCGTGCGATCTACCGTTGGAAAGCTAAGAGGATACACTAATACTCCACTTGGCCTTGAAACGATACGAGGTCTAGAACTCAAGATATGTTCGTTTGAAGTTGACCATTGCGAAACCGAGACATCAAATCTTCATTTTGATCTTGTTTTTGCATGCCAACGCTTCCAAAATAACACACAACAACCAAAACCTCACAAATGTGCACCTTATTGGCATACATTTCAATGCTTAACATCAATCACTTCCAAAAATAATCTATTACAACAAAAGGCTAAGAGAAGTACTTAATACATAAGCAGTACTAAATACCCATAAATTAACATTAATAAGTAACTAAATTACCCTAAATGACACGACTCAATTTGATGTTTTCAAATACCCCCACACTTGGACTTTTACTCGTCCCGAGTAAAACTCAAAACATAGCATGAAAGCAAGCATGTCCACTAAGATCGTGGGTGTAATTGACTGCTCTTCCCTCACAACACCCTTCTTTTATCTCCCTCAAAACAAATCCACCTATTTACGAAAAAAAAAATCTAAACTCAAGTTTTTGACACTTCACTCTTATCTCACCCGCCCTCCTTATCTCCTCCTCTTACAAAGACACACAAACCACCGACTCCGACTCGACTCATTACTCTGCCTTTCTTATATCTCCGCAAGATAATGGCCACCCGTATATCATCCCGATACCATAGCAAGGTGACCTTAAGACTCATACAACACACATCACTACTACAACTCCTTATAACACCCTCTTATGACCGTATCAAATGTCAAGCTAGGCTACTTTGTTGGCCCAAAACTTCATGATTTGCACAACAAAGCAACCTACAAGAGAAATCCACCTATTTGGAACCAATTTTGTGACTCAAAAAGAAATTAAATCCTAATCTAGCCTCCTTCCAAAATTCTCCTTATCACTCCCTTCTTTTTCCTCCAAGATTCTCTTCATAGAAAATAATATGCCCAATGTTTTTGTTTTTTTTTTCTATTTTTTTTCGAAAATTCCTCATTTTGCCAAAGGTGCCTTTTCGGATTTTCACCTTAGCATTCCTTTCCTCTCATTGGTCGCTTGCAACTCGATTCTTCATTTTGCCCGGAATGCCCTTTTTTTTGGGTTTTCATTCTGTCCTCGGCCACCTTCTCACTGTTGCCTAGGTGCCCACCCTTGTGGGTTTTCACATAGCCGGGATTTTCAATTTTCTTTTTTCATTTTTTTTTATGAAATGCATCTAAAAAAAGTAATTATATATTACAACATCAATTCCTCCCCCACACTTAGTTTCCACATTGTCCCCAATGTGGAGGAAAGTACAAAAATGGAAAGGATAATAAGGAAATATGAAATAAAAAGTACGGAATGCCTCCTGTATAGCGCTTTTGGTTTTCTTCGTTTGCTCGACGCCTTTTCAAGAATTTTCTTCTTCAAGACTCAAGAGCGGAACAACTCAACGCCCTTAGTAACCGATCAAAGATGTTGGCCCACAAAGTAAAGAAATTGAGGTAGTAGAAGGCCAAAACATAGCAAGTGTGGACTAGATAAAAAAAATTATATGTCCTCATATGGCTCCTTGTAAGAGAAGATCGACACGGTGACAACCAAGTAAGTACGATGAGAAAAAAGTAAGTCCTTAATTGTGAGCATGTGTTGGTCATCCAAAGGCGGTGGGGGCATTAACTCTATGTGAGGGGAAATATCAATAAGCAAATCGTTCTTTTCTTCTTTGACAAATTCAAAACGCATCACCTCTAACCCCTTCGCCAAACACGAATCATTAACAATATCCATAAGAATCTCACCATTCTCTTCTTCCTCAACCACCTCACAAAGCACCTCTTCATGCTCTACTTTCTCAATTAATTCACTCAACCATTTCTCAATTTGAGGCTCCTCTCTAAGAATAGCCTCACATGAAACACTATGGGGTGAATTTCTCAATTCCAATTGTTTAGTTGCAAGAGCCAACATATGGAAAAATTTCCACATCTCTTCATAGTTAGAGACATTGACAAATTCTTCGTTAGTTAGTTAATCAACAAGCGTTAAAATTCTCTCATTCAACCCATTATTTACCACATTAGAAAGCTTTTTAATCGCATAAGGGTATTCACGCCGAGAATTAAACTCTTTCAATCTATTAAAATACTTGTAGAATGGTTCATCATGAATTCGAAGAGAACGAGTAGTCATCCAATCAAACAGGTAAACAATTTTAAGGGAAAAAAAATGAGTCCTAATATTTATAAAAGACTAACTACACTAATTTAGATCAAAAGTTTAAGATAGCTTTAGTTTTATTGCCTTAACCGGCAGTGGCGCCAAATTGACGAGGTATTTTCCTAGGGTTGTTTTACTAGGTAATAACACCGTCAAATACAAACTTATAATTCCTCAACAAACACCAAAATATCCTACTAAAAGGTAGTCAAGGGTAAGTCAAGGGTCGAACCCAAGAGAAAGCTAAATGAAGACAAACTAACTAATTAAACTTTTCATAAAAACAAACTAATTAAGACTCTAATTACTAACTAACTCACTAATTACTACTAATCACAAACTATGAATAATTAAAATGGTAAGACATGTAGTAGACACAAATGGAGAAAGTGATTGAATTTGTGACATAAGAGAGTTAAAGGCTTAAATTTTCTAGTCTAGGACAAACAACAAATACCTAGTATGCAAGATATCAAATGTTAGACAAGTACTTAGTGCAATTATTCCAAGACACACAACAATTAGCAAAGATGACTCTATTCTCTAATCCTATCTAACAAGTAATCAAGAATACCAAGAAATTCAGGGATTTCTACCTTAAGATGCTTTTCTGTGTGCTCATGTTGGTTAGCATTGCTCTTATGGCTTTCATCAGAATCTGACATGTGCTCCTCCTCATGGCGAGGTTGGCCTCTTCCTCCTCCCACAAAGAAACCACGTCCTCTGCCTCTGCCTCTGTTGGGTGGTGGTCTTCCTCTATATGGATTTGGAACTTGAGCCATTAGGGTGTTCAAAGCATTAACCATAACATTAACCACTCCAGCTAATTCTTCCATCTTAGTTTCCATGCCTACTAGTCTTTTTTCACTCATTGAGTTATTTTTTGTATATTTACTGTAGTTAAGGTATGATGAACTCACAATAATTTCCAACCAAAGCTATGATAACCAATTTGCAGTGTAAACTCACAGGGTATGCACGAATGCATCCTGAGTTCAGAGTGGCTTTAAAAATAGTAATGGACTTATCAATTTCTGAAATTTTGTGACACTTAACTTGGGGATGTTATGAGACACTTTATGAAGTTTCAATATTTTAGGAACTGTTTTACTATTTTTAACACAAATAACTCAAATAGTTTGAAAAGGACCCTGACTGAGACAGACTTTGTATTGCTTGAAATAACAAGGATATAGTTATTTGATTGACTCCCACAGCTTAGCACATGAAGACAACTAGTTAACTTGACAAGTTTAAGCCTTAAACCCACATATTAACACAGGATAAAGACTCAGACTTGAACAACACTACCAAAACAATTCACAGCCTAGCACATAATTGATTCAACAATGCCAAACAGGTTCTAATCTATCACCCACAATTAGACACATGATGATAACTAGGCCTGGTTCAAACTACAGACTAATGCACAAGTTTCAGAATTGAGAATTGATTTCTCAAAGGTTTGTTTTCATTCATTCAAATTAATCTGATTCTTACAATGCTACAAGGGCCTGTTATATAGGCATTACAAAAGTTTACTGACCCTAAGATTTAAATCTCATCTAAGGACTGCAAAGGACTCTCAACTAACATCTTAACATCTAATGAAAGTCTTCTAACGAGGACGAGCTCAACAGGTAAATAGTATAGACAATAAAGTGAAATATAGACTGAACTTCAAAAGCATAAAGCATTTTTGTTGTTAGCTTGAAACGGCAAAGCTTCAGTTTGTCTTCTCCTTGGGTTGTATGGCTATTTACTTTGCTATTGGGACTCATAAAGGTCTCATTTGTGATTATAGGGACCTCCTTATTCATATTACTACCTGGCCTAATGCAAAAGGGAGCCACAACTGGACTGAATTTGTGAAAATACCCTGTTGTACTCTTTTCTTGACTTGAACTTTAAATGTTGTTTTTCATAGACTTGGACTAAACATTTGGAAAAATTCTCCTAGACGTTTTTTTTACCTTCATGTGGACTTGGCAGGGGGCCAAGGTGGGGGTTGGTGGGATGACCCAGTGTACCTCTTGGGTGGCTAGAAGTTGGCTAGTGCAGGCTGAAACAGGACAGTTGCTTGTCTGTCTTTGTCTGTGTTGTCTTGGCTGGCCTAGCTTGTGGCTCTTGTGGCTCTTGTGGCTCGAGTTGTGGCTAGATTGGCTTGTCTTGGCTGGATAATATTCTGCTCAAGGTTGCCCCTTGGGTTAGCTCATGCTGCAGTTATATATTTAGCAGCTTCAAATCTTCTACCTGGATTATCTTTTGTCTAGGAAGTGATAATAACATGTAGATGTAGGCAACCACAAAACGTATCCTAGGAGCATCACAACTAAAACAAGGATTGATTAACATGTGATTGGTTACTGGTTCTATATTGTTGGTCCGCCGAGAGACGGTACCACACCGCGAGTTCGCCTCTCGTGGCTCTCCCACCACGAGGGGGATGTGCACATTAATGTACTTGCCTCTTCTTGTTCACTACAAGAAAACAACATTCAGGCGACTGATATTGGCGACTTATTTCAGTCGCTAAAATGACTTTGGCGACTGATTTCAGTCGCCAAGACCTAGTCGCTGTCATTAGTCGCCAAAAAACATTCGGGCGACTACTTTCAGTCGCCAAATTTGGCGACTGAAAAAATAGTCGCCAATTGTGAAAAATGGCAACTGAAATCAGTCGCTCAAATTGGCGACTGAAATATTATGTAGTCGCCATTTTGGCGACTGAAATCAGTCGCCATCAGTCGCCATTTTGGCGACTACCATATTATTCAGTCGCCAATTTAGCGACTGATTTCAGTCGCCAAGCAGTCGCAAATGGCTTTTCACTTTGCAAAAATACAGGGCTTTTCATTTTGGCGACTACCATATTATTCAGTCGCCAATTTAGCGACTAGTTTTGGGTGTAAGTTATAATTTCACAAAACCCCCAATTTATATAAACCCTAACCATCAACCTACACAAACCCTAACTAACTAACCATTAGAACTTTGTAAGCATCACAAATTATACATAAACATCATAATACTAATTAAAATCATAAAATAAACAAACAAACAAGCTAAGGAATTAGATTTAGGAGAGCAAAATCGCACCTAATTAAGGAAAAGTGACGGAAATAGAATAAGAGTCGGAGTTTGTTGGTGAGGACGGTGGTGATATCGGTATAGCTAGTGTCGTAGTGGTGGTCGGAGAGGTGGTTAAGGGTATGGAGTAGTAGTGGTGGCGATTTTGTAGAGGTGGTTAAGGTTTCGGGTGTTTTGAAGAAATTTGGGGAAGTAGAGAGTGGCGGATTAGTTTCGCGATTCTGGAATAATACACAAATTGGCGACTGAAAACGTAGTCGCCAATTTGGCGACTGATTTCAGTCGCCAAATGGCTTATCAGTCGCCAATTTGGCGACTGAAATCAGTCGCCCGAGTTTTTTTAATTAAAATCTGAGGATTGTTTCAGTCGCCAAATTGGCGACTGAGATCAGTCGCCTTATTCTATTTTCAGTCGCTAAATTGGCGACTACTTGTATCAGTCGCCTTATAACAGTCGCCTGAAACAAGTTTTCTTGTAGTGGTTGTGTGTAACTGTGATGATCCATTGGGGGATGGTGAGTAGGTTTATTAGCAGGTTATGTGCTTGGATAGTCGGGATAGCTGGGGATGCGACAAGTTGATGATCACGATTACTTCCGCTGAGTCCTAGAGTTATGAGACGAGTCTATCTTATTACGTTGTGTTGGGTTATTGTAATAAAAACTAATTATAATAAACAATGTATATTTCTTTATTGTCTATTTTATATGTACTACCTTGGACAACCGATATGGTAACGACTTTATTTAATAGGGAAGGTCTTCCTAAGGCTCCTTGGTAAATGGGGTGTTATAGTCAGCCAAAATGGCGGCCAAAGTCAGTTGCCAAATTATAGTCGTCCGAAACCAAAATTCTTGTAGTGCCACATTGTTCTTATTATCAAGTTCTATTTCCTTTTGTTGGCAACTCTTACTTCTCTAGCTCTATCTAATCATTTCCATTTCACTTTATAATATTTTTATTATGAATATGTTTGCAAAACTAATCCTTGTTTTGGTTATAATTTGACTTTATAATATCTAGGAAAATACCGAAATAGGATATAATTTGACAAGAACCCCTTGCTAATCTGTATGTGTGAAGCTATTTTGGTATGTTCCTAGATCTTTCCTTATTATTGTTAATCATCTTATCTTGTTATCATTTTAATTATAAAACCAATTAGACAATCGATCGACCTTATTAGAATTATAATCATAGCTTATCATATAACATTTTTCGTATCCCCGTGATCGACCCTTACTTCCCTAACTACATTTTAATTATCAAAACAATAAATCAATCGATCGACCTTATTTGTTTTTATCTAAGCCTAGGGTATCTTTGTTAAGTACACGCTATGTTAGGGTGCAAAACTATGTCCCAAATCGGTAGAATAAGTATGAGGCTTTTTGGGAATGAGCTCAAGAGTAAATCCGTGAGGGCTAGGCCCAAAGAGGACAATATCGTATTATTATGGACAGTGGACACACGGTGCAGAGGTCCAACATGAGATATTCACGCTTCCGCACAACAAGTGGTATTAGAACCCAAGGTTCAACTTGGGCTAGGCACAAGAAAAAGCATCTGGCCCAAGACTTGACGGGTGACGTACACTATAAGGCGTGGAACTCCTATAGCTCGAGGGAGAGCTAGTATGTTCGCGAAGGCGACATTGATCTCATGGCAATGAGACATGCCGTCCAAATGAAGATCGTCAGCGATCCGGCGAGGTGGGTTGCGGCTTAATGCAGATAACAAAAGTGGTCCATGGTAAGTCCAACGGCGGTCGGGGGTGGCGTGCTCTTGTATAGGATGCGGACCCAGTCCAAGGTATATTGGATGCAGATCCAGTCCAAGGTATATTGGATGCAGATGAGTTTGGTACACTGGTGTAGCACAAGTCCCGTGAAGAGACACATGGACCCCTGGTGGAACTGATCTAAAAATGATGAGCTCAAATAAAGATGACGAGGTTGTGATGAATGTCAAGAATATGAACGCTACAACTAGTCCTAATCCAGCATGGAATAGAATAAATTTAGCTTATATTATTTTATTGTTGTTTAATGATTTCAGCATATTTATCATATGTCACAATTAGGTAATTACATAATAAGGTAAATCCAATTATAATAGTTTTAGGAAAGTCAATTTAAGGAAAATCTGCTATGTCTTTCTATTCAGTTTAGGCGTGTGAAACAAGGCAGCTAGGTCAGTTATTAGCTAGTATAAATAGAGCTTATATGTATTGCTTATGAGATAGACATTGAATGAATAAGAATTAAAGCTGAAGTTTTTTGTGTTTGCAAGTTTTGTAAGCATAGGATCGACGAGTTTTCGTTCCGACATTGTTCTTGCTTGACGCGTTCAAACATTAACACGATTGTTAGCAATAGGTCTTGCAATTCAATCACCATTGTTCGAACAATAGGTCTAGTTCGCGTAAATATCCCATTGTTTTGAAATCTGAACGGATTTTGAAGCAAATATTCCTTTTTTCACTATTGTTCTTTATTCTTATAAACCGCTTCCGCAAATTGTCGTATCAGGAACATATGGTGCGTCGATTAAGGGGATGTTATCAAGAATTGGTGATGCAAGGCATGTCTAGAAGTTGGGGCTGTAAGATGTTGGGAGTGCTCAATGGAGGTCAAGGTCTGAGTCAAGATGATGGTCCTTGGTTTGAGTTGAGGATTGTTAGGGTGAAAATCTATGTCCCATTTCGGTCAAATAAAGGTGAAAGAAAATCTTTATAAGTGTACAAAATATAATAGTATGAGGTCTTTTGAGAAGGAGCCCAGGAGTAAATCCGTGAGGGCTTGGCCTAAAGTGGACAATATCGTACTATTATGGACAGTGGACACAGACGCAAGAGAGGTCCAACACGAGATATTCACGCTTCCGCAACAACACGCTAAGTCTATAATAATCGGCTTGCATCTGCCCGATTAGTATTACGCCATACTTGTGCACTAATCCTAGGATAGTTTACATCTCACACCCTGCGGCTTAACAAGACCGAAGTTCTTGTATAACGTATTTACCGATAGCATGGCAGTTAAGAAAATATTTCTATATATATAAGAGCTCGGCCGAATAAAAACACGCGTGGACTATAACAGTATGGAACAAGCGACCAAATTTGAACAATTATGCAAGGGATTTTATTAGATAAAACCAATGATTGGGAAGTATAACAAAAGTATGGGTAGGTGAATGAGAAAAGGCACCGACTCTAGAATCTAGATTGGTTACTTAACTCGAATGGCGTCATAAGGAGTACATCACATTAAGGCGATTATTTTCTTATGTTTCTCTAAATGCATGATGTCTACTTGAGTCTAGCAAAGCAACATTTGGATTCATCAATTTATATCATCATCTGTCTTCAAAGGTTCATAATGGTGGTTGGTGAATGGTGACCATATTCGTAACTCTTAAGGAGTTTGCAATTTTCCCATTAGCTTTAATAGTAAGTCTTAAGTATCCTTATTCAATAAAGATGGGTTGGATTTTCTTTCACAATAAGGCAAGTGACAGGACAAGTGGGGAACTAAATAGATTTCCTCTTATTCTTCTACTTTCCTCCTTGTTAGAGGGAATTCAAACCGTCTTCATTGAGACGGATATACACCGTCTTTAATGAGAATTTGTGTTAACTTAATACAGGATGAATGGATGGCACATATCACACCAAATTAATTCAATGATTGGTAAAGCTGACAAAGGTAAATTAGTCATATCAGGCTGTGTTTATTTTCAAATTTGTGATAAAGGAATTGGAAAAATATTGACTTTAGTCGAGTCGTCTAATCTTATTATTTATCCCACCATGTCAAACAATACAAAGAGTTTCTCCTTTTTATAAGGTAAGAAAACTAGGTTGATCCCTGATTGTAGAACCAACCTATTTCATCCTTTCGGATGAGAAAATTAGTAGGAGCCATGGACTTTGAAACCATCTCGAAAGAGTTGAACAAGAGTGCCCAACAGAAGTCACAAAGTCAGCGACTTTGTTAGCCTCACGGTAGGAGTGTTTAACTATCACCCACTACAATAATTCTCATTTCAGGCGACTATTAGCATGCGACTGACAAAGGTAGTCGACAAATTGGCGACTGAAATAACAATCGGGCGACTAAAAGTAGTCACCAATTTGGCGACTGAAGCCTTGCTCAATTTGGCGACTGAAATCAGTCGCCCGAATTCTATTTGGCGACTAGGGCCTGCGACTGGAAGGTGGCGACTATTTTCAGTCGCCAAATAAGATTTGGCGACTAAATTCAGTCGCCATAAGCAGTCGCCAAATAAGATTTGGCGATTAAATTCAGTCGCCATAAGCAGTCGCCAGAGTCCTATTTTCTTGTAGTGACCTCCACGAAACACCGAAGATCCAACTTCACATCTTTGAGAATACTTCAAATTTTCCACGGAATTTGCCAAGTGCTACGAATCGTGTTGATAACGCATAAATTGTCACCTTCATTATCAACTTTGAAATTCCCGATGATTTTGCAGCTATAATACCTTCTTTTAGTGCAAGAGTTTCTGCAACAAGAATACTATAATATCCACAAGCTTTAGCTTCTAAGAAAACTACTTTACCAATATTATCTCTAATGGCATATCCTAAAGCAACCTTATTCTCATTGATTCTTGATCCATCAAAATTTAGTTTTAGAAAATCGTTTTGAGGCTTCTCCCAAAAAAGTTTCATCTTTCTTACTATTATTAGTATTTCTTACTGATTCGTCTTTATCGAAATTATTTAGATCTTTCATTCTAGTCGTACTCCAAATGTTAATGCTATTATTACATAAGAGAGCAGGCTTAGTAATGTTGATTTGAACATTACAAAAAATAATGCCATTTCTAAAAAAAAACCTGCATTCCATAATATATAACAATGTTAGTGAAATCAGGTTTTGGAATAAAATCTCTAAAAGCGTTGAGTTTCTTTACAAAGTTTTGGCTTGAACCATTATTATGTTTGCAGAAAAATTATTAAAACTAACGATGCTAAAATCTTTGATAATCGAACCAATTACGAACAATTGAAAAAAAAAGGTCTTTGCTCTCAAGATGATGATTACACAAAACACATTGAAGTGAGACATTAGTATGATGAATTATGCAAGTAATTCATTTTGGAAAAATGCTTGTGTCATTCGAGAAGAGATCCTCCTTTGCGAGTAAGAAGAACATCCTCCCAGGCTCCCATAGAACACGAGTATTTTTCTTCATTTTGTTATGAAAACAGTAGACGAAGTTTTTTTCGGAAAATTCACGCGGTACTCCTGAGTTTTGGCGTTTTGCACGAAATACCTTATTTTTATATCCGAAAATGTTTAAGAGGCCATAACTCGTGTTTACGAGCTCAGAAAGTGACGATTTTTTTTTTCAAATCGAACATCTTTTTGAGAACTACGAATTGGGAAAAAAATTGCGAGTTTGGAACTCGTGACCAAGAGATATGGTCATTCAAAGTTTTCCGGTAAAAGAAACTTTGACATACAAAAATTCTTAGCCACGACATGCGAATACGACAATTTTGTTTTTCAAATCGTAGTTCTCGAAAAGATGATCGATTTGAAAAAAATTCTTCACTTTTTGAGCTCGTAAAAACGAGTTGTGACCTCTTAAACGTTTTTGGATAAAAAAATTCAGCATATCCTGCAAATTGTCAAACCTCAAGGGGTATAGAGTGAATTTTCCGGAATATTTTTTAAATTTTTTTTTGTACGGAGTAAGGTAGGGTCCAATTAGTTCAAGTGTGATATTCAATTTTCAAGGGTGATCCCCCAATTGATGTGAAATGAACGTTGAGATTTTCCCATATCTCAAGTAGCAAGCAGTACCAAACAAGTAACGTCATAATTAACATTTTGCCCGATCCAGCTACAGCAGATGGTAACCCTTTCATGCTACTGTCTTCCACAGGGGCGGACCCAGAAATTTATCTATGTTGTAGCAAAATTAGAATGTTACTCCCTCCGTTTTTTAATGATGTTCGCATTTAGTAAATATATGTGAGGTATATTTTAATAAAGTGAGAATATCATAGAAAAACAGAGGGATTATAAAATAGCGATTGATCAATCGATTATTGAATCTATTGAATTAACCTACAATTTGTCTCGTTAAAATTGAATTAGCCAATTTTAAGGTTGGTTCGAATCTCGAAATCAACTCTTAGATTGTAAAGCTGCATCAAAATTGATACAAATCGTCATTTGTTTCAAAACAATTTAGAATAATAATGAAGTTTAACAAATCTTGTTAAAACCTATCACAACTAAATACTCAAGAATAATGTCTAGTCAAAATGAAAATACCCTATCGCGAATTACTATTACTAATAGTTTTATACGGAGTATAATACTTCATCTGTCCCAGTCAATTGTTGTCCTTTGTCTTTTACACGTTTGTCAATGCACGTTTCATTTCGAAAATATCTTTTACCACATAAGTGTGAAACTTATAAAATTTTGATATTCTTAACGTGCTCATTAAAACGAATAAAAAAAGAGATCTCATGACTATATTTTGTGTTATGCATTGAAAATTATTTCAAGGTTTCTGATTGATAGTGTCTAAAAAGCAAAGGATAACAATTGACCAGGATTGAGGGAGTATATGGCAAACTATAATTCAAATTATATTTCACTGCGACTGTACACACCATTTTTATTATGCTTGTGGTTTTAACATCTTTATTTTTATAATTTCATACGGGTGCGTAATTAGATAAGTACTTCATACTGGGATACGTACTTACATATATACTTCATATTTGTATATTGTTAGAAACATTTAAAAATTAAGTGCATTACATTAATTAATAGACTAATTATACGAAATGGGGAACTGTAGTACACTTTAGGAATTTGTTTCTCAATGGACATTAGTTGCTGGACTAATAGTATTGGTCAATGGTCATTAGTTGCTGGACTAAAATTACAAATTGCGAAATTTAGTTATTGGACAATAAATAGAAATTATGGTGTAGCAAACTTTATTTTCTTCACAGTTTTTTTTATCTTTGGTGTAGCAATTGCAACACCATCCATAGGTGTGGATCCGCCCCTGGTCTCCCATAATAATGTACATGAAATCTCAATGGTGAAGGACATTATACCTCACAAGCCTATGACATGTCAAATATTACTCAAATGGAGTATAAAATAGAAGACTCCTGGCATACAACTCTTGCAACTGATAGATGACGGATGAAGGTTCACCCAAATTTGATGGCGGCCAAAACCTTAATGAAAACTTGAACTGCAATCTCTCAGTCACATGAAATGAAGAGTTTATATTTACTTCTGATTATCTTTACATTGATTTTTACCTTTGTAGAGCAAGAAACTGCGCTCCAAGTTACAACTGAGTGGAGTGTAAAAATCAATCTTGGAAGAGAAAAATCGGAACAACGTCAAAGTTTGAGTTTCGATTTTTAACACATTGGTCATTCATATGCTAACCAAAAATACATCATTTACATACAGTTCATGTAATACTCATGTCGAATGTAGTACTTACTCAAACATGGTAGATCATTCCAACCTCTAAAGTCGACGCATGAGGCACACTTAGTGGATAAGCCGGTTCTCGGCTATTTCGTCTCAAGAAGTCATAACCTAAGTTAATGACAATCTTCTTAATCCAACTCGATCCGTGCTTTGCTTTTACATGAGCATGCCCCATTATGTATGCTATTCCGGCCTCCCTTGCTTCCATTAGATCTTGGAGTTCTTCTTTCGCCTCGTCTTTGATCTTTGGCGATTCTGGCAACAAAAATCTTACTCTTTTCCTAGTAGTGATCATTGGGGACCGAATCTCTTTCATCTCAGAAGTTCCCGGACGGTCTGCATCGTCATCGTCCACGTCATCCTGCATTCTAACCCCGTCAACATGAGTAGATGGGGTTCCGACAACAGTCATAAACTCCTCGGCCTCCTTGTCGGGTTCATCCGCGTGCCCATTTCTCTTTGGGCCCTCAGACCGTATGAACTCTGCTAAGCTACATACTAGATCATTCTCAAACTCGAGGTCATCCTTGTGAAAATCATGATACCCATACCTCACTATGCACCGATAAAGACGGTACTCTTTCGGCCCAATACGGCCTACAAGAAACCGCTCCTCAGACTTTACATGAGGAACTGGCACCGATTTGATGCATAGGAAGACGAGGACTTGGTGGAAAGCCGGAAGGTTAGTAACAAAGTGGGAGAAGATTGCGGGGATCCCAGAAACAAGCTCGGTTTGAATCAAGCCTAAGCCACGGACTCTCACAATCCCTAAGCTGGGCCCCAAGCTAAGAAGCCAATTGATAGAAACCTTGTTTTGGACATCAAATTCGTACTTCAGGCGGGTGCCATAGTGCCAGATATACATGATGATCATGAAGATGAATGCAAGCGCTATAGGGACCCAAGCTCCTTCCAGAAACTTGATCAGGGATGCAGAGAAGTAGAGTGCTTCGAGGGCGCCAAAAAATAAGACAAATGCAATTGCAAGGAAAACGCTTTTATGCCAGCAAAGAATGATAACAAGTGACATGAGGCACGTTGTGACTAGCATTACTGTGATGACAGCCAAACCTGTTAAGCCAAGAAAATATCAATGACAAAAAACATTCACAACAACAAAGCCCCTCTCTTACAAGTTACAATGACTTGGTGTCAGGTAGTTTGAAACTGTGAGCGTGTGGTAAAAACAATGAAAAACAGAAAGATAAACAACATACAAGATGAAAAAAAAAATATACTGTGAATAAAAAACAGAGGTAAAAAATATGGAGTACTAAAAAGTGGAAAACCTTTTTAAAGAGAACTAAGCCAAGGTTTAGACGATGAAAAAGCCTAGTGTAAGATAAATCAAGAGAACTAGATGGGGATGTCAATGACTCGACTCAAACTTATAGTAAAAAAAGCCTATTATCACTAAAGGACTTGGAGTCATGTAGCAATAGAAAAATGAGATCAGGTTAATAAATACGGAGTACTTGTGAATAGAAGAAATGTAAAAGATGTGAAAACAAAGAAATCCTTTTGATAGATAATTAAGCATGTATCTAATTTGAGATAAAAAGTCACGCACGATACATTGGGAAAAATGACGAAGAGCATACCCGATGCGTTACTTATGCGTTTGGTGTCTCTAAAACCAATAGTGACCGCCAAGCATAATATCATCAGAGTCCAGTTGACCTCCGGAATGTATATTTGACCATGAATTTTGGATGAGGTGTGCACAATCTTCACTTGTGGGAAACATCCAAGAGCTTGGCATTGCTTAATTATCGAGAAGGTGCCAGTAATTATGGCCTGGCTACCTACTACAGCTGCTAGAATAGCTATTCCAAGAACTGGCCATCTCAAATTCTCTGAGACAAAAATTAAATATTTCAATCTCAAACACATATTCAGGCATAAAGGGGATCTACCCCAAAGAGGAGAGAATAAAAAGGATATTGATCTCTCAGTATATCTTGTACAAGCCAGTCAAACTGTGAGACGGTTCTGATAACTCATTAATATTATCCATTTCATATGTAATTAGATAGTCTCATGGTACGGTCTCGAAGAAGAATCTTTAGTGGCTACCTGGTACAGAAACGTAGAATCCAATCCGGTAACCACTGGCCAATTCATGATGTTGCGATAGATAAGCAGCTTGACCCATATAAGCAAGAATCAATGCCGGGTATACCACAAAAGTGAAGGCAATCTGAACAAAAGCAGACACACTTTAGAAATCATTGAGGTTTAAATAATTATAGTTTCCTGCGAAAGGACCTGATAATGACACCAGAGGCTACAATAAAAAGACATGGATATATTCATAGTATGACTGGTCTATGTACTAGTAAAGCTTCATCAGGCATCCTTCATATCCCGACTTATGCAAAAGCTTCCTGAGTGAACTGGTAGGGCACTGAAATCAAGTTCTCTGTGAACCTAACAGCTAGATATCACAAACAAATGACAGATCATATCATTTCCGGTCAGTTTTGGGCGAAGTCATTACGGGGTAGGGCCATAGGGTCGGATCAGGTTATTACAAATTCAGAACGTTAGGAACTCTGGGAGCTCTTTTAGCGAGGTCATTCCGGTGACACGTCAGTACAGGTTCAGTCCCTTTTCTGGTTTTTTGTTTCAAATTAATTATTGTCAAGAACTCAAGACATTCTGGAGTAGTTTTGACACATCTACTAATGACTGAGGTGACAAATAATCATCTCTGTCCCTCACTCGTGAGTGGCTGAGGTAACAAATAATCATCTGTGTCCCTCACTCTCGTTGTGTGATCTCACTCCAGGAGCTAAACAATACGACTTGTAAACGCTGATTCCAGAGTCAACACTGCAACAAATATAAAAAAAACTACGATGCCATTGTGAACACAATTGTGGTAATAATAAGCAAATCAACATGGACGATTGGCATTTGGGACTATGTAGTATGTACGAAGTGAGACACACCTTTATTGATATTTGTGAGAAGTGCCCAAGATCAGCAAACATAGCCTCTGACCCTGCACTTGGAAAGATGAGTTTCAAATTAGCCCAGTGAAGGAGAAGGGCCAGCTAATTGGGTTATAGAGTTAGAATGTATTACCTGTCATACACAACAAAATCCCACCCAAAGACATCCAACCTCCTGTTTGTGTTTTCTTCAAAAATTTGTACATGTAATAAGGCGAGAGGGCTCTATAAACATGGGGGTCCCAGCGTATGATATTATACAAGCCGATGGAACTAATGCAAAGAAGCCAGACGATGACAATTGGTGCAAACAAGAAACCCACCCGGTGAGTGCCAAAATGCTGGAGAGCAAACAAGCCTATGAGTATGAGGCACGCTACTGGGAGTTCTACGTCTGCCTTGCAAAAGAAGCGCACAACTTTTAGGGGCAAAAGGTTCAGTATAAGCAGTTAATAAACGAAAGATAGCAAAATCATTGAGGTGGAAATAGTACCAATCATTGGCAATTTGATTACAGATGATCACACATATTCTACAAAGACATAACCCTATGCCTCAAAGGATCCCCGCAAATGGCGGGGTAAGAAGTGTCGGAATCATACATTGTCCCCCCAAAAGAGGATGTTTCCTTATGACCCATTGGGAATTGGATCGAGAATTTCATCAAATAACTGTTATTATAATAAAAAGAAGTCTGCAAGCTTAACGAACTGCTCCATGACAAAGGAATAGTTAGTCTTATTAGGCTCTATTGCAACTCAACATAACTTCAGCACAGAGCCTGTTATTCTCGAACGTAGATGAAGGAACAACTATATTTATCTGGACGGTAAATATTTTAATGAACTTAATTACCCTATATCACCTATCACATTCCATCTTCATTACAAAAAATATATAAAAAGAAAATCATGGTTCATCTGGCTTCCTGCTCATAAAGTTGATAACAGGTATGTAATTGAAGCAAATTGGTAATGAGGGTGATATTAATAGAATATAACTATAATATATGGGCATCAACCATCACCGTAAGGTTTTGGTTGAGATGGTTCATCTATCAGATATGCCTGATTCAAAAGCATAAAAAATCACCCAATTTGCAATATCCTTTTTAAGCATGTGGTCGTGTACCTAAAGAAAAGTTGTTTTGGAATACTTTTGATGGTATGATTGGATAAAACATTACCTACACTTAAAAAGCTGGTTTTGTTAAATGTTATCTTCGTCACTCGATCATATCCAAAACAATGCAAATTTTAACCACTTCCGATCCTAGCTGTCTAAAAAACTAGTCAAATCGCCGAAATGGTACTGAAATTTTGAAGTTTAAGAGGAAAATTAAGTAATCAGAAATGAGCTAATTAAATAGTGTTTGTTTTGTAAAAATATTCACTTCCAAAAATAGCACCACCGGCCAGTGGCCACCGTCGACAACTCCAACGAATCTAAATATTAGAAAAATTGATAAAATAATGCAAGATCACACTCAGCGTATAGGCATGACCCACCTAATTAACTAATTTAGAGTAGAAAAAGGCAGCAATAGTCCCTTTTTAGTGATTGATTAAGGAAACATTTATCATGTTTAGTGACTAAAACACAAGGCGAGGAGTCAACTTAGACGAAAAGTTGAACCTACCACACGAATCATAGCCACCTTTGCCAATACCCAACTGAATGGGCCGGGTTATCATTGATAAGTCCGAACAGTAATCTTTTACTCAAACTTGTATACAAATCTAGACCCTTCACTAAATAACACCCAACATAAGCATCATCTATGTCCTAATATTTACCTAACTAATAACTATAGTATAAGTATATATATTAGTACCTGATACAAGTTAAACTACGAAATGAACCAAATGTTGAGAAATCTTACATTTGTGGTGCTCGTGTGACATTGAAAGCTCCAAGCCTGACACTGCTGAAAACACTGCAAACAAACAACATAACGTGTAACGTCAATAAACCATTCATCAATAATTTATTTTATTAACCAAATAATACATATAAAACTCCAATTCAGATTCAAGGGTCGGCCAACATGAATTATCATCTGGACTAATCAATGTCAACTATTCCCTCCGTCCCGGTCATTTATGGTTCTATTCCTTTTTAGGGTATCAGTGAATTGTTGTTTTTCTATATTATGGAAGTTTTGAATAATTAATTTGATAGATTATTGTCCACTTGTAAAGAAGAAAAATCCAAATAAAAGACGAAAAGACGATGAGAAAAAATACCGGAGATAGCAGGTGTTAAAACACCATCTCCTATGACCATACAAGCCCCAATCAAAGCCAAGACAAGCAGAAATCTTTGAAGTAGTCTATGCTTCTCCAAAGTAGATTTCAACTTAGAACCAAGAGTTGTTTGTTGGGGAATAACCACATCATTCTTATACTCAGACAAGTCTTCATCAGCTAGCTGACAATTGGGGAGCGAGTTAACCCGGGCGTGTCGACACAGTAAGGAATATAGAGCAAATGTTCCTCCTTCACCATTATCATCAGCTCTAAGTACTATAAATACATATTTAAGCAAAGGTATTAATGTAAGTGTCCAAAAGATAAAACTCAAAACCCCAAATATCTCTTCATTTGTTTCAGAATGTTCAATATCTTCAGCAAATGCACTCTTATATACATATAATGGTGATGTACTTAAATCTCCATACACTACTCCTAAGCTTTGATAAGCCAACATCAATACTTGCTTCCATGATTCCTTCTGTATCACCATACCAAAAAAAAAAAACATTCAAAATTACTACACCATGCAACAATAAGTGTCATCACTATTTACTTAAGTTAAGAAAGAACAAACCTTAACTTGATTTCGAGAAAACCCAGTTTCTGGATCCATCATAGACTCACTCATAAACTTGAAAATGTCATATTTAAGTTTGTTTACAAAAGAGTATATTATAACCAAAGTAGTAAAATGAAGTAACACTCAATGCATTAATTAATTTAGTACACTTGTAGAGAGAAACACATTAACTAACAATTTAGATTATAAAGTAAGTAAGTAATTAAGTTGAGTGATATTAGTAGCAAAAATGGTTTGTATTTTGGAAGAGCGTCAAAGTTGAGTAGTGGATGTTTTTGGAGGAAGATAGAAAGTAGTTGGAGAATAAGAGAGAGTGGAGAAGTTGGGAATGAGAGGACAAAGAGTATGGTATTGTTATGGGAGGATGGGCCTATGGAGAATTGGAGATGCCATCTTTTTTAGAATATAGTAGAAGTATATTTTGCGTGTCTGGGAGAGACAATAAATAATGCTGTGCTATCACGTACGATCTTTTCTTTTAAAAAATAAAATCATCCATAATAAATTATTTATGGGTTTTTCTACTGATATTCTTGTGTTTTTTCGAATTCTACAAGGTACCCCTCTTTTTTTCGAATTATACATGATACCCCTAAACTTAGTAAATAGTATATAAAATACCCAAACTACTAAAAATGAAGTCTTAAATTACCTAAATTTTACAACGAAAAAATGTTTATGATTAATTAAAACGATATTTATGTTAATGACATGCAAAATTATTGTCAAAAGATCAATAAAAAGTACATAATATAAATGTTTAAAAGATGCCGATTATTGCATTTTGGGTATTTTGAGATGTTTTCATTAAGTTTAGGGGTTCCATGTAGATTTCGAAAAAAGTAGGGGTAACATGTAAAATTCGAAAAAACACAGGGGTAACATGTAGAAAAACCCATTATTTATTTATTTTGGGTTAGGTTCAAATTATTATCAAAAATAAGTTGGTGCAAGATCGACTTGGTAACACTATGTTTATCACTTAATTTATGCACCCTTATCAGTCGTTATTTCTAAGTTATTAATTTATTTCTCTTAATCTACTTAGGTCTTGTTTTATTGGACTTATTTTTGTTTAACTTAACTTAACTTATTTTTGGTGAATTTTTCTGAACTTAACTTTTATTGCTAAACTTAACTTTTTTTTTCCATACCTTTGTTGAACTTATTTTTGCTGAAATTAACTTAACTTATATTTGCTGAACTTAACTTTTGCTGAACTTAACTTATTTTTGCTTAACTTTTCTAAACTTATATTTACTTAATTTAACTTAACTTATATTTGTTAAACTTAACTTATTTTTGCTTAACTTATATAAGCTTAACTTTTTCGAACTAAATGAATATTAACTTTTTCGAATGTTGTTGTCTTGCTCAAGCAGATCCAGCAATTCTGGGTATCTCAAGATGCATGGGCTCGGGTGGCCGCTTATATTTTTACTAGACTTAGCTTTACTGTTGCTAAGGGGGTGGGGGGCCTGATTGTCTCTCGGCTTCCCACAAATTTCATGTAAACTTTTATTTTTCTATAAATGAAATAAATGAAAGTTGTGCGCATCCTTAATAATAATAATAATAATAATAATCCTAGGGACCATCTCTTGCTAACTAGGCCTGTCTCTCAGGAGGAAATCAAGAATGTTGTCTTCTCAATTGGTTCTAACAAAAGCCCTGGCATGGATGGCTTCTCTGCAGGTTTTTTCAAAGCAGCTTGGGATATTGTCTCTCCTGACTTTTGTAAAGCTGTTGAGGATTTCTTCAGAACTTCCTTCATGCCAAAGCAGGCCAATATTACTGTTCTTTCTCTTATTCCTAAGAAGAAAGTTGTCCATTCTGTCAAGGATTTCAGGCCAATATCCTGTTGCTCTATCATTTACAAAACTATAAGTAAAATTCTAACTAACAGGCTCCAAAGCATTATGCCTAAGTTGGTTGGGAAGGAACAAGCTGCTTTTATTAAGAATAGGAGCCTCTTTGAGAACATTATGCTCACTCAGGGTCTTGTTAAGGGGTACAACAGAACCAATTTAACTCCAAGATGTATGCTTAAAGTGGATATCAGTAAAGCTTTCGATTCTATTCAATGGGATTTCATTCATAACATGCTCAAGTGTAGAGTCTATTGATCGAATACGAAAGAGGGGGGGGGGGGGAATTGAGTATTAAAAACTAGCCCCACTTTTCGATTTATTATGATATGTAATTACATTATTGATCTTATGAATAAAATACAAACTAATTAATTAATCAAAGAAGCGCGAATAAACGAAATAACGGAAAAGAAAGAGATAAGAGAAGAGGCACACGATTTTTGAAGTGGTTAGGTTCACCACGTTGAAACCTACGTCCACTATTTCTCGATTAATAATTTTAGTACCATTTCTACGGATTACAAAAATTACCAACCCACTGTATAATCAACCACATGATTATAACTCACGGTGAGCTTATCGCTACATACTCTATTAATCTACGCTAATAAGAAAGTACAATATAACTCACACAAATTCCCGTTAAAGAATTGTAAGCTTATAATGATGTACTATTATCCAATAACTTATTTCACTCAAGCGATTGATAATAATTGATGCACGACTCTTTTAAAAACAAACTCTAAAAATAATAAATATTTGCTCAAAGGTTTGCTTTAAAACGATTTTGGAAAATCAATACAAATAATAGATGTGCCGTGTGAATTCGTGTATGTCGTGTCAAATAAAGAGTAGTATGTGAATGAGTATTTATAGAAGAAGAATCATAATAGATCTAAAACCCTAGTATAATATTTAATAAAGATACTTATCTTATCATAAAATAATATTTGCTAATCTTATAGAAATATCTTTATCTCAAAATATTATTTGGTTTATCTTATAGAAATATATTTATCTTGATATCTCAAAATATTGTTGTAAAGATATAGTAAAATCCTAGATTAGGTAAACTAAGGAAACAAACCTATGGAGGCCGGATTCCTATAGCTCACGAAACCCTAGGAGCACGAATCCCTAGGTGGCACAAACTAGGTTTTCACGAAACCCTAGATGGCTCAACCACTAGGTGGGCTAATTAGGTTAACAACAAATTGAGATAGAATATATTAGAAACCCTAGGTAGCATGACAACTCATAAGTTGTATTACTAACCAATAGAATCTCATAAATATATTCTCTATTAAAATAATTGATAAATATAAAAATAAAACTCTTTCACTTTTGAAAACATTTCAAAACATTTTATTTCCAAAATCATGCATCAATATTTTATCATTCCAAATCATAGGCTAAAGCTATAACTTTTGAACATAAAATCTCTCGAATGGAATAGTTACCGAATGACGACCTATACTATCTAATCTTCACAAAGATCTTCAGTATACGGATCATCTCTTCATCTTGATCACAAAGACCCTCCCTCTCGAGTCTTGTGTAGATTTATGTAGATCTTGTTTGAAGCGATTTTCCTTAAAGTTATGCCTGGTTAGCTATAACTTCCAAGTTCACTTCCAAAGTTATTCCTGAAGTTGGTATAACTTTGTCTCACAGACTTTATCAAAGTTATGCCTAACTTTGATCTTTCTTCTCATAATTGTTGCTAGCTATAATAAGACTAAAGCACACAATTACACGCATATGATATATCGAGTAAAACATATTATTACGTAAACACATGTCATTATCAAAACTATGAAATTGGTCCAACAAATTCCCCCTTTTTGATGATGACAAGTCTCATATGATTTTCTCTTAACAAAGTGACTAAGTATAGTTCCCCCTCAACAAAGCACTCCAAAGTTATAGCAACTTTGATCGCAAGAACAAAACAACTTAGCCAAAGTTATAGCTTGAGAGAATTTAAGAGATAACGAGTCTTGACAAGGAGCAAGCTTAAGCAAAGACTCAAATCATATCATTTCTTCCCCCTCTTGGCATCATTGAAAAGACAAGAACAAAGACATGAAACGACTAGAATAACACATGTCAAGGCAAGAAATAGATATGCAAAATACGCAATATAAGACGATATATATCAAGCAAAATAAAGTGCAAATGTTGATTAAAACTACAAACCACAAAATAAGTATTAATGCCAAATGGGCCAAATGGATTAGTAATTTAAGAAACAAAACAAGCTAAGGTAAGAAGATCAAGGCTTTTTGGGTTGTCGGATGATGTTGGGATTAATGTAATCGGGTCGGGTGCGGTACTCGAGAGTAGAAAGACGATCAAGGCACGTCGACACATGAGTAGCTTGGGCGGTGAGGCAAACATCGAAGTTTCGAACCTTCAAAGAAAGAGCCTCCGTCGCATCAAGTATAGTGTGTATCCCCTCACGCATTTCCGAACCTCTTTTCACTAATGCACCACCTTGGCTCACCAAGAATTGCATCCGTTCCCTTTGCCTATACATATTTTGTCGAATATCGACAACATTCCTCTCTAATTTTGCTAGACAATCATCAACACCCGTCATCCAAGACCTCAACTCACTACTCACACCCGAACCGACATGGTCACGGGTAGAGCTAGTGTTCCCCATAGCCACGGTTTTTACATTTTTTTTTTTTCAACAACCGCATCAATTATCTTATCTTGCGCATCAAGGCGCTCCATTACTTTTCCCATAAACACATCCAATTTCGATTCAAGCCCCAAAAAATCAGCCACATTCGGTTCTCAACAACCGAACCACTTTTTTTTTTTTTTTTTTTTTTTTTTTCACTAACACCCTCTTGTACCCTTTTTTTTTAATCGACGCCTTTTTGTACCTTCAAGCACCGAACCCGACTCGGTTTGGGTTTTGGAGTTTGGGTGGTGGTGTTTTTGTAGAGTAGGAAAAGGAATCTTAGGTAATTAATTTTAGGGATATGGTAAGGATGAGATTTGGTAAATAAAAAGATATGGTGATGTATTTTTGTTTAGGAATTTCGGCTAACATGGGATACATGGGTAGAATTTGGTTTGATTAGGAAAGTGAATAAGATAGGTTTTTGGCAAATATGTGGTTCATAATTCAATTTCCATAAAACACTAAATATGCAAGATACTCACGTAAAATATATTATATTAAACACAAATATACTAGCAATGAAATATGCGGACACAGTCATATAATCTCGTCTTAATCTAGCCAGTCACGCAGGTTCACAAAATAAATAAGATGAATTTAATTGCTACCGATTAAACCAATTTCCAACCGCAAAATCTCAAAACGTCTTCTCGCTAACGCCTTTGTTAAAATGTCAGCCCATTGAACATCAGTACTACAAAATTCGAGTTTAATGTTGCCCTTTTCTACATGGTCACGCAAGAAATGATGTCTAATGTCTATATGCTTAGTACGAGAATGCTGAGCTGGGTTCTTAGAAATAACAATAGCACTCGTATTATCACAGAAAACAGGCATACAACCAACATTAACACCATAATCACATAGTTGTTGCTTTAACCAAAGTAGTTGAGAACATACCAGTCCTGCAGCGATATATTCGGCTTCTGCAGTAGATAACGCAACCGAATTTTGCTTCTTTGAGCCCCACGTTATTATGCAAGGTCCAACAAAAGTAGCGAATCCAGAGGTACTTTTTCTATCTAAAGAACATCCCGCATAATCTGCGTCTGAATATCCTACTAGATTGAAATTACACTCAAGTGGATACCACAAATATAAGTTAGATGTACCAATTAAATATCTCAAGATACGTTTAACTGCAATCATATGTGATTCCTTAGGACATGATTGAAATCTAGCACAGACACATACGCTGAACATAATGTCAGGTCTACTTGCAGTCAAATATAATAAAGAACCAATCATACCTCGATATGTAGTCTCATCTACGGACTTACCAGTTTCGTCTAAGGTCAACTTTTTGTCAGTTACCATAGGTGTGTCCATTGGATGAGCGTTTTCCATACCAAATTTTCTGATTAGCTCCTTGACATATTTTTGTTGGTGAATCTTTATCCCTTCTTTGGTTTGTTGAATTTGCAATCCTAGGAAGAATTTAATTCTCCCATCATGCTCATTTCAAATTCTGAGGTCATAAGATCTGAAAAATACTTGCACAATTTATTGTTAGTAGAACCAAAAATAATATCGTCTACATAAATTTGAGCAACAAGTAAATCACAAACCTCGGATTTTAGAAATAGGGTTTTGTCGACAGATCCTCTTTTAAAATTGTTTTGCAATAAAAATTTAGATAATCTGTCGTACCAAGCCCTAGGCGCTTGTTTCAAACCATATAAAGCTTTATCGAGTTTAAAAACATGGTTTTGAAACTTGCTATTCAAAAATCCAGGAGGTTGTTCAACAAAAACCTCTTCTTCCAAATAACCATTAAGAAATGCAGTCTTAACGTCCATTTGGAATAATTTCATTCCTTTATGAGCTGCGAAGGCGATGAGCAAGCGAATAGCTTCAAGTCTTGCTACTGGAGCGAATGTCTCGTCATAATCAATCCCTTCTTGTTGATTATAACCTTGAACGACCAATCGAGCCTTGTTACGAACTATAACTCCTGAATCATCCAATTTATTTCTGAATACCCATCGAGTACCAATCACAGTTCGATTAGGAGGTCGTGGCACAAGGTGCCATACTTTATTACGTTCGAACTGTTGAAGCTCCTCTTGCATAGCCACAATCCAGTCGGATTCTGCAAGAGCTTCTTTGATGTTGGTGGGCTCTATGGTAGACAGAAAAGAATAGAATGAACAAAAGTTATTTAATGTTCGCCTCGTTTGAACTCCCTTATTCAAACTTCCTAGGATACTATCCATAGGATGAGAACTCATATATTTCCATTTTTTAGAGTTCCTAGGCTCATCATCATCTGATGAACTATCACTTTCCTCAAATGATTCAGAATCAAGATTGGTTCCCCCTGAGTTGGACTCTGGGGTTATAGCTGAAGTTGGTACAACTTCAGTTACACCATCTTGGTTCTGGTTCAAAGTTATAGCATCATCAGCAATAACTTCAGTTTCCTTTTCCTTGTTTTGAGAAGAGACATTCGTATCATCAACAATTGTCTCAGTTCTCTGTTCAAGGTCATTTGCGGATTTATCAAGTTCATCATTGATTCCTTCAATAACTTCTTCATTATTTTCTGGCACGTCATCTCTGGAGAGGCGAAAGTCTGGATCATTCATGTCCTCTTCTTCATTCTGTTCAACTTGCTCAGGCACATTATCTTCATCAAATACAATATGAACACTTTCTTCTATGCACAACGTTCTTTTGTTAAAAACTTTGAAAGCTTTACTATGATTAGAATAACCAACAAACACAGCTTCGTCACTTCGTGGATCAAATTTGCTCAAATTACTTTTTCCATTATTATGGACAAAACATTTACTCCCGAAGCAACGAAGGTGAGCTATATTGGGTTTTCTCCCTCTTAAAAGTTCATAGGGAGTCTTTTTGAGAATAGGTCTAATCATAGCTCTATTGTGCACATAGCATGCAGTACTTATGGCTTCTGCCCAAAAGCTCTTAGGAAGGCCACTACACAAAAGCATAGTGCGGGCCATGTCCTCTAATGTTCTATTCATACGTTCCACGACACCATTTTGTTGTGGGGTTCGTGGTGCAGAAAAGTTATGTCCTACACCATTCTCCCTACAATATTCTATAAAAGCTTGATTATCAAATTCGGTGCCATGATCCGTACGAATGGAAACTAACTTTTTATCATACTTGTTTTGGGCGAGCTTCATTAGTACTACAAACTCATCGAAAGTTTCATCTTTAGTAAATAGAAAGATAGGCCATACATACCTGGAGTAGTCGTCGACTAGGACGAATACGTACCTTGATCCACCGCGGCTTCTAACTTTCATAGGTCCACATAGATCCATGTGTACCAACTCAAGTGGACGCTCTGTACTTACTACTCGTTTTGGTTTGAATGAAGATCTAACTTGTTTACAACGGGCACATGAGTCACACATCTTTTCTTGTTCGAATTTGATTGAGGGTAAACCTTCAACTAAATCCCAAGACTTAAGTTTCTTTAAAATCGTTGGACTGATGTGTGCAAACCTCTTGTGCCACAAGCATGAATCATCCACAGTGACTTTCATGCACGTAAAGGAACTTGTAGTGACTTTGTTTAAATCAATCATATACACGTTCCGTTTACGTGAGCCTTCTAAGATAACATTGCTAGTTCCTTCAACTATGATACGACAAACATTTGAATGAAAAACGACTTTGTTGCCTTTGTCACATAGTTGAGAGATACTTAGCAAATTATGCTTAAGGCCATCTACCAGATATACGTTATTGATAGCATGTGAAGAAGATATACCAATCTTACCTACACCGATTATGTTGCCCTTCTTGTTGTCTCCAAAGGTGACCTTGCCACCGTTGAAGGGCTCTAGTGAAAGAAATAAATTCTTGTTTCCAGTCATGTGCCTCGAACATCCACTGTCGAGATACCAAAGATTGTTTTCTTTCACTATTTTCTGCAGGAGAATCAAATACAGCTTTTAGGTACCCACGCTAAGTTGGGTCCTTTATGGTTAGTGACTCTATATATTTGATCCTTCCTAACCCATACCTGTTTGACAATTCTTTTCTTCTTAGGATAGGGTTTGCTAGGTTTATTATATTGATTATTGTTACGACGCACTGTAGGTTTAGACGACTGCCTCTGATTCACATTAGGTTTAGATTTTGAAGGTACAGATGTGTAATCGAAGGCCATGTCATAAAACCATCTAAACTCATTGTTTCGAACCTCATCACGTTGAGGATAAGATTCTGACTCACTAGACACGTCATGCTCTTTCACAAAATCAGTTTGATTTTTGTTGTCGTTAACATATTTAACACAATTATCTTTAACATGACCGTTGTGACCACAATAATTGCAAATCAGATATTCTGAAAGATTGACGTACTTCCTTCTTCTGAAATCACGGTCAGAAGGAGTGGATTTGCACTTATCATGGTCTCTACGACTATAGCATTCATGACCAAGACCTTTCTTCATGTTATTATTAGACTGTTCGGTAAGGAAGTCTAAGACCTTTTGACTTCCTTCCCACTTATCATGGACTTTTCGTGCATGTAGGAGCAATTCCTTCAAAGACTGAATTTCTTTTTCACACGACGAATGATCTACATTCGAGTCTTTGGAGGGATTGTTCTTTTTGAAATTTTCACGAAAATCATTGAAACGTTTGTTCAAGATAAGTTTCTCCTCATTATGTTGACTTTTGGCTTGGGAGAATTCAGCCTTCAAATCTTTCAATTGCTGAGAAAGAAAAGAGTTTACTTTCTCGTGATCAAGGATAACATCTTTCTTTGCCTTAGCTTCAGATTGTAAAAGCTCATTGACTTTCTTCAATTCTAAAGTTATAGCATCATTAGCTACAACTTTGGCTTGAAGATGCTTAATGTTGAGTTTTAACTCTGAGATTATAGCTTCATTAGCCATAACTTTAGACTCAAGAGCTTCTTTCTCAACATTTGTCTTGTCTGAAGTTATAGCTGAAGTTGCCATAACTTTAGACTTGAGCTTTTTAGCTTTGGCCTTAAGAAGTTGGTTTTCCTCAGCAATGTCAAGGATTTGTTCTTTAAGATCTTTCAATTCTAGACTCTGCTCATGACAATGATCTAAGGCTTCTTCAAAATACTTAATTAAAGACTTCTTAGATAAATTCTTAACTTGTTTTTTAAGTTCAAGATGACTAACCTCTTCGTCATCTTCTGAATCTGGTTCTGAATCTGAGTTGCCAACAAGACACATCTCGGATTCGCTTTCATTGTCACTGTCAGAAATTAGGTCAAGACTGACGTTGCTTAGACACAAGTTGGCGACTTCCTCTTCTTCTGATTCGTCATCCTCTGTGTCGAGATCTCCCCAGCAATAAGCCATCATTACTTGCTTGAATTCCTTCTTGGTTTTGTCTCGTTGATTTTTGTCTTTGATTTTCTTCCATGTGGGGCAATCTTTGATCATGTGATCATTATCCCCACATTTGAAGCAACCACGACTTGAAAGAGACCCTTTTGACTCAATTGGCTTCTTGTAAGATTTGTTAGTGTTGTTGTTAAACGTTTTCCCTTGTGGTTTGTTAAAGAACTTTTTCTTAAAACGTCTAGCAAACAACACTGTTTCATCTTCAAGATCCGAATCTTGTCTTTCACTAGATTCGGCCTGTAAAGCCACCTTCTTGCTATTACTATCATTTGCCGCATCTTCATCAAGAGTAATCTCATGAGCCATTAGGGTTCCAAGTAGCTCTTGATAAGATAGGTCAGATAGGTCTTTACATTCCTCAATTACCGTCACCTTAGGTCTCCATCGTTTAGATAGACTTCTAAGGATCTTTCTGGCAATTTCCTCGGAGTCAAAAGTTTTTCCAAGATTTTTCAATTCATTAATGATACTGGAGAAGCGAGTAGACATGCTGTCAAGCGATTCATTTTGTTCCATGGAGAACAATTCGTATTTTCGCATAAGTAGAGCTATGCGTTGCTTTTTGACAACAGTTGTCCCCTCATAAGCTAACTCAAGACCATCCCATATTTCCTTGGCAGTAGAACTAGATGAGAAACGATCAAATTCAGTATGGGTCATGCCGTTTTGCAACAGACTAATAGCCTTTGAATTTTTCTCAGCTTTCTTATAATCTGCCTCAACATAGTCATCTTCTTTCTTTTCGATGGAAGTGCCAGTAGCCGTTCCAAGCATGATCTTATTAGGACCATTCTTAATGATTAGCCAACACTCCCAATCGTTACCCTTTATGAAATGGGTCATCATATTTTTCCATAAACTGTAGTTCTTCCCATCGAATACGGGACACTTCAGATGTTTGGAATCCATTAAAATAAAATTAAATGCAGCGGAAAATAAATAAAAATAAAAAGATAAATGGATCAGACTCCTTGCTGTAAGGCAATCAAGAGCACGAGGCTCTGATACCAATTGTAGAGTCTATTGATCGAATACGAAAGAGGGGGGGGGGGTGAATTGAGTATTAAAAACTAGCCCCACTTTTTCGATTTATATGATATGTAATTAATTATTTGATCTTATGAATTAAAATCAACTAATTAATTAATCAAAGTAAGCGCGAATAACGAAATAACGAAAAGTAAAGAGATAAGAGAGAGGCACACGATTTTTGAAGTGGTTCAGTTTCACACGTTGAAACCTACGTCCACTATTCTCGATTAATAATTTTTAGTACCTTTCTACGGATTACAAAAATTACCAACCCACTCGTATAATCAACACTATGATTATAACTCAAGGTGAGTATCGCTAAATACTCTATACTATCTTACGCTAATAAGAAAGTACAATATAACTCACACAGATTCCCGTTAAAGAATTGTAAGCTTATAATGATGTACTATTATCCAATAACGTATTTCACTCAAGCGATTGATAATAATTGATGCACGACTCTTTTAAAAACAAACTCTAAAAATAATAAATATTTGCTCAAAGGTTTGCTTTAAAACGATTTTGGAAAATCAACACAAGTAAATAAATATGCCGTGTGATGTATGTGTGTTTCGTGTATAGTCGTGTGTAGTCGTGTGTTTTGCAATTAGTATGTGAAGGAGTATTTATAGTAGTAGAATCATAGTAGATCTAAAACCCTAGTATAATATTTAATAAAGATATTTATCTTACCATAAAATAATATTTGCTTATCTTTTAGAAATATCTTTATCTCAAAATATTATTTGGTTTATCTTATAGAAATATATTTATCTTGATATCTCAAAATATTGTTGTAAAGATATAGTAGAATCCTAGATTAGGTAAACTAAGGAAACAACCTATGGAGGCCGAAATCCTCTAGCTCACGAAACCCTAGGAGGCACGCAACCCTAGGAGGCACAATACTAGGTTTCCACGAAACCCTAGATGGCTCCAACCCTAGGTGGGCTAATTAGGTTAACAACAAATTGAGATAGAATATATTAGAAACCCTAGGTAGCATGACAACCCATAAGTTGTATTACTAACCAATAGAATCTCATAAATATATTCTCTATTAAAATAATTGATAAATATAAAAATAAAACTCTTTCACTTTTGAAAACATTTCAAAACATTTTATTTCCAAAATCATGCATCAATATTTTATCATTCAAAATCATAGGCTAAAGCTATAACTTTTGAACATAAAATCTCTCGAATGGAATAGTTACCGAATGACGACCTATACTATCTAATCTTCACAAAGATCTTCAGTATACGAATCATCTCTTCATCTTGATCACAAAGACCCTCCATCTCGAGTCTTGTGTAGATTTATGTAGATCTTGTTTGAAGCGATTTTCCTTAAAGTTATGCCTGGTTAGCTATAACTTCCAAGTTCACTTCCAAAGTTATTCCTGAAGTTGTTATAACTTTGTCTCACAGACTTTATCAAAGTTATGTCTAACTTTGATCTTTCTTCTCATAATTGTTGCTAGCTATAATAAGACTAAAGCACACAATTACACGCATATGATATATCAAGTAAAACATATTATCACGTAAACATATGTCATTATCAAAACTATCAAATTGGTCCAACAATGATCTATGTAACATGCATGCAAATATAAAGACATTTATATAAAAGAAGAAATTTCCTCACATTGATATGGAAAATATATGGGCACAACAAGAACTCCTTCTTGTTGTTCTTGAGCTACAAATATGGATGAACACAAGTAATCTCCAAAGTAGAAGACCTCCTCTAAGTTGCACCAAGATGAATCCAAATAATCTACCCTTATTATTAACTATATAATAAGATAGATATTATACTACTAATATTATGACTATATTACTACACTAGTAATACTTAGTAAATATTAGTATTTGAGAGTTTTTAGAGAGAAGATGAGTTTTAAGAGAAGTAAAGAAAACAAGCATGAATGAACAAATAAAATGATCAACCATATTGCCCTTTTATAGGCAATATGGCCGGTCCATATGAGCATCACAAGGCTCTCATTTTGCTTATTTTAATCACATGCATTAGGGTGGAGTGTTGTAGTATAAGTGATGATTATATTCTACTTGTTATGTCACTTTCACTTGGTGACTTAAGAGTGTAAACAAGAACAACAATCATCACCATTGTAACTACAATATAACCGGCCATTATGGCCTAGTTTGGTCCATATTGATTTTTGATATTTGTCTCACAAATACTTATTGATCATATGGTTAATTATCTTGTATAATTAAGTGTTAATTTGATCATATAACAATTATATGACTCAATTAAATAAATAATATGTACTTAACATTTTAAGTAATATTTTACCATTATATCAATATATAATGGGTCCCACAAGGCTTAGTTAATTTATTTTACAACTCCTTGTAAATATAATTAACTAATTACCTCTATCTCAAAACCTCAACTAATTTAGTAATTTAACGATTAATTACTAAGTTAAATCTTATTTAATCATATTAAAATAAGATATAAATTTATTAGTCAATTATCGCATAATTGAAAAATAAGTTTAATCGAATTTGAGTTCTTAACTCATTTTCTAATAATTAACTCTCGTACATATCGAATATATGTAATGTACTAATTAACTGTATCGTATACAAATAATTAGTTACTATTTGGATTTCATCCTTTAGGTGTGACCGAAAAGGATCAGTTGATCACCGCCGTCAAACGACAATAACGTCAAACTCTAGTCAGCCAACCGTTATTGATTTACGTTAATCAACTGACTAATCATATATATAGTCAATAAATATCCCAATTATATTCCTTATTAAGATTTAATATGTGGCGCACTATTGTGGAGGACACCTACTCCAACACACCTTACTCTAACTTTTACAATGAAAGGACAAGAGAGCATCCCAATTTCTCTTACCGAAGTCAGAATGTTCTTAATCCTACCCTACCGCTACCTCAGCAACAAGGTTCCTCTTATGTGATTCCTCAGAACGCAATTCCCAAGGTAACTTTAACCGTTCCAATCAAGGAGGCCAAAACTTTCAACAAGCTCCACCTCCTGATCGGTTATATCGCGGTCCCGATACAAAAATAATTACCCGCATGGTCGGGCCTGTCGCAAGCCCAATACAAAGATAAATTACCCAGACTAGGCTAATAACAAATTAATGTAATTAGGGAAGTAGGGGTCGATCCTCAGGGAGATGGTGTTTCCTATGGAATGTGAAATGTCTCGCAATTGAGTTCTATCTAACGAATATCTGGGTTTTGGATTTTTGTGATGTCTAAACTAACGAAAGGCATAAATAAGAACAAAATAAAAACAAACTAGAATGAAAACAATAAAGCAAATGATAAATTAACACTAATGAGAAGCATCTAGGGAAGTAGGTTCACACATGTAGATTGACATATTAATGAAATTGGATTTAGGATATGCAAATAATTCATTGAGCGTTCGTAAGAATGGCGTGTTCATTACAATCATAGATCAGATGGTCTAGCAGGCTTTTAGTGCGATTTACTAGGTCTTAATCCACTACGTCATGCTTTGTCTATTCAATTCCTGTATATCTACCTTGGAAAAGAATTCCATACTAGTCAAATGATTCTAGCTAAAAATCGTTAACTATCGTTATAATCCAAACATGCATAGACACAATGTTTTAAAGGCACAATTCCTTTATCCAATTAACATCTTTTAATCAATCTAACATGACTACCCTACACCCTAGAAAGGATGACTACTCACTCATGATGATATCTATGTCTAAAATGATATTAACAATGAAAACTAGGATAGACATGTTTATTTGGTTTTGACTTTTTATATGGTGATAATAACGACGCTAATTGATAATCTAGGAAATGAAACAACGATTATAACGGTACTAAAATGAATCTAAGACAATGTGTAAAGCGAATAACAATCAAACGGAAAACAATAAGAACATTAAACAAGGGATAAAATAGAAATACCTATATGACGATCGATGATGATAATGATAACAATAATAGAAAATCCTTGCACATAATAAACGATCCTTGAATTACAACACTTGTACCCAACAAAGTAGACTACAAAGATTGAAACTCTTATTAATCTAAGCTACGATTTTGATGTGAAATGGACAGAAATAAACTAAGAACTAAAGACTAAAGAAGAAGAAAATGAGAGAAGAGAGACTAGTTCTCCCTTCCTCCTAATCTAAAGAGGAAATGTAAGAAGAGAAGAGAAGAGGATTGTAGAAAGGTGTGACACCCTCAAATTTGCGGAAAAATAAACAAGTAATTTAAATAAATAAAAGATGAGAATACGTTTCTAATAGGTTCACTTTAGTGAAAATCGGTAAATTTTAAAACCGGAACCTACTATTAAATATATTCATCATAACAAAGGTGTCTTAAAGAAAAAAGGTTCATAACAAAAGGAAATAATATTATACATAAGAATTATCCAAAACGAGAGACATATCTCCCGTATAAATACAAAATAAAAGAGTGTATAATATAATACAATCCTAAGAACCGAATATAGGTCCAAGGTAATACTTCACTCGCTAGCTCGTCAATGTACCCAAGTATGCATCACAAACCTGCCAACCGCATTAAATATAAACACGGAAGCCACAGTCAGTGGGGAGTAACTCCGAGTTCTCCCAGCCACGAAATGTCGAGTTTAATAAAACATGAATAACATAAAAGAGATGTATATGGAAATACAAAACCTTAACATATACGATATGCTTTTCATGTTATGAAACAAATAACTAACATATAACCTAGCATATGAAAGCTATCATGTGAATCCGTTAACAACCTATAACACGAGGTAGGGAAGTTGGTATGCTGGCTCAGAGGTTACATTTAAAACATGGCCCTGATACACTCAAACCCTAATCATACACTATCATGTGAATCAGTTAACAACCGGTAATCCAAACTCTATCAACCTTAGCCGGCTTGCATCTCACCTTCTAAGATTCATAGAATCATCAAACATGAAAGACCAATACGTCTAGAAACAGGCATAAGTTCTTAGTCCAGTCAATAGTCGACTTCTGTAACTCGAGGCTATACCACAAGGTAGGAAAACATCCTAGTCCTAGACTGATCAGACCTAGCGACAACAGCTATTCCATTCCCCGTCTCATGACCAAAAGTACACAAGAATCTCTACTAGGCGACCCCTTAAGCAGAGTTGGCTAGTACTTAAGCTGGCTCCATTCCCAAAGTGGAACTATTAGGCAGCCATGCCCCGACTTGGATATAAACCCACCAAGCCGGGACACAAAAGCTATCAAGCAGTGAACTATATACTCGTTAAAGATAGTAAGGCCTATCTATGACATGGTCCAAGATACTCATTTGGAATTAGAATGGTCAAGACGCCATATACTCATAATTCTCTATGGGTACTTAGTCAACACGACATATATCATACAATCAAACAGTCACGGGAAAAACTTCCTATCATGTGACTAATTGCATATAAATCATATTCAAATATCATATCGCCTCATATCTACTAAGGCTCATTCATTCATTCATTTAAATAAAACCTTACCTGAAGACAAATCCCCGACCCGAGTCCCGCGACGGGTCATCAGTCAAAACGGGGCTGACTAGATCTTAGTTTGACCAAACCCGTTTGGTCAAACCGGCTAGAAACAGAGTCTTTACCACATAGACTTGAACATAAAATCATCATATTCAATTCATGCTATTTTATTCCAACTTCTAAACATGTGAATTATTAAATCTTACGGAAAATCCGCCGATTAAAGGATATCATTAAAACATCTGTATTTAAGTTCTAAAAGTGAGACAATAATAATATTATGAAAACCTTTTAATAAATAATTTAACTTACAAAATTTCCCCACTTGCTAAATATTACAAAAAAACACGATTAGTTAAAATAACAATAAACTCAAAAACCGTCACAAGTCCAATCAGAGGGACCCACGGTTCATGGGTTGGACCGGTTTTGGTCATCATTTCTAAAAATCGTTCCTTAATATTTCCCGCATGCTTAACATATTTAAAACCCGTCAAAACAACAACAAAACAATCAAGTATCGACTCAAACTCTAAGGACCAAAACACGGACCAACCAGACCGGGCTGGACCGGGTCTGAACCGGCCTGAACCGGCCTGGTTTGGCTCGGTTTTCCAGCCACCAAAACAGCCACCCTACGGCCACCACCAACATCAACTCTAAATTATTTCTAACATGTTTTGATTAACAAACAACCATTTTTACAACCAATTTAACCATCATCCATACAAAAATCATGATTATGAACAAATCATCCAAATATGTCAAGAACACTAAACATATTAAAAATTCATACAACATAATAAAAATAACCACTTATCATGTTACTAGTTAAAAACCGTAAATAACAATAATATAAACAAAAACAAAAGTATGTAACATAAGTTCGTCGAGTAACTCGAAATCGTTACCTTAGCTAGCACAAAAATCTATTAGCACCAAAATAAGAAGTAAAAACCCGTCTACTAATCTTCTTCTAAAATATACGAGTCACCAAACTCGTCTCCAAAATTTTCTCCTATAAGAAATGACAAAAATAACATTATTAGAATTAAAACTTGATTTCAACAATTAAAGTGTTGAAAACGATTTTGTCGGAATTGAAAATAAAACGTACGTGGAGATTGAGAGCGGAGAGGAGACTCTAGAAATATAAGTTAGGACGGATTTGAACAAGTAACGAAGGTTTTGTGACGATTTTGCTCAAGAACGATGAAGAACGCTCAAGAACACGAAGAACGATTATGATTATATTAAAGAAAGTATTAATTAGATATTAAGTTGATTTAGTGTAAAATGAAAAGATAAGTAGTGAGTAATGGGGAAGTGGGTGCCGTGTAAATATAGGGGAATTATGGAGTCGGGTTTTGAAATTGTTGTTACGGGATTGACTCGGGTTTTATAATTATATTATGGTAATTAATTAGATATCATTAGATTAAATGATAGTTTAATCAAATATCTAGATATTA
>JAIUZE010047086.1:0-11920 GCA_022085475.1 Heliosperma pusillum | reverse complement strand
ATGCACATGATAGTTTGCATTGAGTAGCTTAGCTTTCATATGCTAGGTTCTATGTTAGTTATTTGTTCATAACATGAAAAACATATCATATTTGTTAAGGTTTTGTATTTTCCATATACAATGCTTTTATGTTATTCATGTTTAATTAAACTCGACATTTCGTGGCTGGGAGGACTCGGAGTTACTCCCCACTGACTGTGGCTTCCGTGTTTATATTTAATGCGTTTGGCAGGTTTGTGATGCATACATTGGGTACATTGACGAGCTAGCGAGCGAAATATTTACCTTGGACCTATATTCGGTTCTTAGATTGTATATTATTATACACTCTTTTATTTCCGTATTTATACGGGAGATATGTCTCCCGTTTTGGATATGTATTTTGTATAATATTATTTCCTTTTTGTTGAACCTTTTTATTTAAGACACCTTCGTTATATATTCTCATCTTTTATTTAGTTAAATTATTTTTTTTCTTTCCGCAAATTTGAGGGTGTCACAGACACGGGAAATTTAATTCTAAACTAAAACTGAATTTCGCTGAAAAGTATCCGTAAAATATTTTTACTATAAAAATAGGGTACATTTGCGGGTGTTACAATCACCCCACCTTTTAAAAAGTTTCGCCCTCGAAACTTGAGCGAAAGAAAGATACCTTAATCGAATAGGCTTGGATATTTACTACGGATAGAAGCTTCCGTTTCCCAAGTCTCTTCTTCGACATTAGCACATCTCCACAAGATTTTCACTAAAGGAACCACCTTACTTCTCAACTTCTTATCCTTGCGGTCTAGGATGCGGATCGGCTTCTCTTCAAAGGACAAATTCGGTTCAAGCTCGGTCATTTCCTTTTGAAAGACATGGCTTGGATCACTAACATATTTTCTCAATTGAGAAACATGGAATACATCATGAACCTTAGCCAAATTCGGGGGCAAATCCAACTTGTAAGCAACGGCACCAATCCTTTTCACAACATCAAAGGGTCCAATGTATTTCGGGCTCAATTTACCCTTAACACCAAACCGTTTAACACCCTTCATCGAAGATACTTTCAAGAACACTTTATCTCCAACTTCAAATTCTAGCGGTCTTCTTCGGATATCAGCATAAGACTTTTGACGGTCTTGAGCGGCTTTCATTCTATCACGAATGACCTTCACATTATCAATGGTCTCAACAAGAACATCGGGGCCTAAGTCACGAACATCACTCAATTGATTCCAACATATAGGACTTCGACATTTCCTTCCATAAAGAGCTTCATAAGGAGCCATCTTGATAGATGCATGATAACTGTTGTTATAAGAAAACTCCACCAACGATAGACTCTTTTCCCAACTAGATTGGAAGTCGAGTGCACAAGCCCTAAGCAAGTCTTCTAAAGTCTGAATAGTCCTCTCGGTCTGACCATCGGTAGCGGCATGAAATGCGGTACTCATCAACAATTTACTACCCATGGCTTCTTGTAAAGCCTTCCAAAATCTCGAACAAAACCTCGGATCTCGGTCGGATATGATCTCCTTGGGAACACCATGGTATCTAACAATCTCATCAACATAAGCTTTGGCTAAACGATCTAAACTCCAAGTCTCTTTGATCGGAATGAATCTAGCACACTTGGTCAAACGATCAACAACAACCCAAACGGCATCTTTACCTCCAACGGTCCTCGGCAAAGCCATAACAAAATCCATAGAAATAGATTCCCACTTCCATAGTGGAATATCCAAAGGTTGTAGCAATCCACCGGGTCTCTTGTGTTCAATCTTCACTTGTTGGCAAGTAAGACATCTTCCAACATAAGACACAACATCGCCCTTCAAGTTCGGCCACCAAAATTGTAGCTTCAAGTCTTTATACATCTTATCACCACCGGGGTGAATAGAATAAGGGGAAAGGTGAGCTTCATCAAGAACTTGCTTTCTCAAATCAAGAGCATTAGGCACAAACAAACGGCCATGGAAACAAAGAACACCCTCATCATCAAACTTGAAATCTTTAGCTTTACCTTCAAGAAGTTTGGCTTGAATGGACTTGTAGGTAAGATCATCAACTTGGCTTTCGCGGATCTCACGGAGAAAAACAGGTTCGGCAGTCATAGCACCAACATAAACAAATCCACGCTCCACGAATTCCAACTTCAACTTTCGAAACTCGGCACAAAGATCATAGGGTAATACCCGCATAGCATTCAATGCATGAGAAGCTTTCCTACTAAGAGCATCGGCAACAACATTAGCCTTCCCTTCATGATACAACAACTCAAAATCATAATCATTCACCAATTTCAACCATCTTCTTTGTCTCATATTCAACTCTTTTTGAGTAAATATGTACTTCAAACTCTTGTGATCGGTGAATATACGACAATGAACACCAATAAGGTAGTGTCTCCACACTTTCAAAGCATGAACAACGGCAGCCAATTCCAAATCATGAGTAGGATAGTTCACTTCATGAACTCTCAACTGTCTCGAAGCATAAGCCACCACTTTCCTACTTTGCATAAGAACACAACCCAAACCCATCTTGGAAGCATCACAATAGACATCAAAGTTTACACCATCTTCAGGCAAAGTCAGCAGCGGAGCGGTAGTTAACCTCTTCTTTAACTCTTAAAACGCGGCTTCACAAGCTTCATTCCATAGGAACTTGGTTTCCTTCTTCAATAGTTGAGTCATCGGTCTAGCAAGCTTAAAGAAATCTTTGACAAATCTACGGTAATAACCAGCTAAACCAAGAAAACTTCGAATTTCTCTAATATCGGTCGGACTCTTCCAATCCACCACAGCTTCAATCTTAGAAGGATCCACCATTACACCTTCTTTAGAAATCACATGCCCAAGAATGGACACTTTAGGTAACCAAAATTCACACTTGGAGAATTTAGCATACCACTTCTGACGACGAAGAACACCCAAAATAGTCCTTAGATGAATAGCATGCTCTTCTTCGGACTTGGAGAAAATAAGAATATCGTCAATGAACACCACCACACACTTGTCAAGATACTCACTAAATGTGCGGTTCATTTGGTCCATGAAAATAGCGGGAGCATTCGTTAATCCTAATGGCATTACCTTGAATTCATAATGACCATACCTTGTACTGAAAGCAGTCTTCGGATTATCAACATCTCGAACAGGAATTTGGTGATAACCGGATCTCAAATCAATCTTGGAAAAAGTAGAAGCACCCTTTAGTTGATCAAACAAATCCTCAATTCTTGGTAAAGGATACCTATTCTTGATTGTAATCCGATTCAACTCACGGTAATCAATACAAAGCCTCATAGAACCATCTTTCTTCTTCACAAAAAGAACGGGAGCACCCCAAGGCGAGGCACTTGGTCGAATAAAACCCTTCTCAATCATATCATCTAGCTGTTTCCTTAATTATTTCAATTCGGTTGGAGCCATACGAAAAGGAGCTTTGGCTATGGGTCCAGAACCAGGTACAAGATCAATAGAGAACTCGACATCATTCTCGGGAGGAATCCAGGGCAAATCTTCAGGGAATACATCAACAAATTCACGAACTATAGGCACATCTTCAATATTTGGCAAAGAGGTGGTTGAAGAAGTCACAATACACAAGTATACTTGGTGACCCTTTCTTACCATACTTACCAATTTCATAGCGGAAATCAAAGACACACCTTTTCGAAGATGAGATCCCTTATAGGTTATTCTAACTCCTAAGGGACTCTTTAAATAAATCTTTTGATCACGACACTCGAACCTAGCATGGTACAATGCTAACCAATCAATACCTAGAATTATATCGAACTCTCCTAGAGGAAACTTAAGGAGATTAGCGGGGAAGATAGAACCCGCAATAGATATTGGGACATTAGGATATAGAGTAGAACAAGAGATAACTTCTTCGGATGGTAAGGATATGGGAGTATCCTCACTAGATGTAGGCTCGATAGAAAATCTATTAGCATAAGTCGAAGACACAAAAGACATAGAAGCACCGGTATCAAATAGAATAAGACACGGTTGCTCTAAGATTGAGAACATACCCGTAATGATCTCTGGATGAGCATCCGCTTTGGCACGGCTCTTAACAAAGATAGAACCCTTAGGTTTAGCAGGAGGAGGGGGCAACTTTCGATCGGGGCAATCATCATAACGATGACCACCCTTTTGGCAAAAGAAGCACACATAAGGTCGGTTGGAACAAGACACACCGGGGTGATGTGGAAGTCTACAACGGCTGCGAAAGCGACCTTGAGCTTGAGCTTGAGCTTAAGGAGCATAAGGCCTATGAGCCACATTAGATGTAGCTCGGGGAATCAAAGGAGCAGGAGCTCTTGCATTTGCATTTGAAGGAGGATTGAATCTCCTCTTGTTAGCATAAGAGTTAGAAGAAGACGGAATAAACGGTCTCTTCCCAAAGACATTTGGCCTAGGAGTGAAAGAAGGGGAGGGATTATTCATCATAGCTTCATCCCTAATGGCCTTCATAGAATTCTCGGCCCACAAAGCATCATCATATAAATCCCCAAAGGAAGTAGTATTCCTGCTCACTTTACTTTGAAGAACGGCACTCAGCTTGTTGCGGTAATAAAAAGCTCGGTCCTCGTCATCTCTGATAAGCCTCGGAGCAAAATGAGCAAGCTTGTTGAACTCCGTAGTGAAGTCCTGTGCCGACAAGTTGCCTTGCTTAAAGTCAATAAACTCCTTGAGCCTTTGTTGTTTAAGCTCCTTAGGATAGAATCTACCTTCCACTAGAGCTTTGAAACAAGTCCAATTGAAGTCATCTTCAAGAACAACGGTGGTACTAGTGATAGCCCACCAATTATCAGCTTCCCTTACAAGGAAGTGCTTTGCGATCCTCACCTTGTCCTCTTCACGGACTTGGTATAGATCAAACTGCTTCTCCATCTCACGGAACCATTCCGTTAACTCGGTAGGGTCCGGTTCTCCACCGTAGGGTATAATCTTACTACTAGCTATTTGACCAGCTACCCAAGCGTAGCCTCCTTGATGATTCTCTTCTCTTCGAGGGGGAACTTGGTTGGCTAAAGCAATAGCCGTATCCTGTTGATTCTTCAACACTTGAGTAAGAGCTTCCAGCATGACATTCTCTACCACTCGTTGTCTAAACATCTTCATAAGAAACAAAAACAAATTAAGTTACTCCTATCAATTAGCATAAGCAAATAGACTACCAAGTAAAGTCCTTAACTTCTACCCATCTCTCATTTATTATTTCAAGGTCAAGTAGTTTAAGTTTAGGGTTCACGTGTGTGCGTCGGGAGCGATAAAGCTCTGATACCAACTGTGACAACCCTCGCGAATGCGGAAATATAAAACATACAAGCATGTGAATTATATAGCGGAAAATACGGTATTTTAAAAACCTTTATACATGCAAGATAGAAAAAATACGAGGAGTGTCAAAATATTACAAACTAAATAAAAATACCACAAGAGACGTAGTCTCTCAAAGTGTTAACAAAAGACAAAGTTATTAGCATCTAGCTAAAGAACGTCTAGAGGTGTTTCATCCAGGGACAACGCCCGCTAGCTCACACCCGAACCCAAAATATCAAGCAAAAAGCCACCCATGCAAGCAACCTGTTCATCCATGAAAAACATGAACGCCACAGTCAGTGGGGAGTAACTCCGGGTTCTCCCTGCCATATCACATTAAACGTACATAAAAGGAAATACAAAAGTAGAAGCATGCATATATAGATATACATGTGAAATACGATAAGGATAGATAGGCAATTCAATATATAATAATAAGAGCATATGAGAGACAAGTCCGAATCCATCATGTTATACAAAGACTCGGGGAAGACACTCTTAGGCAACCGAATACGCTCACTAGGGCTTACATCTCACCGTTAGCGGTATAAGTTTAATAAGATTGAGACTCGACAAACAAACCATGCCAAGTCATGGTATGATCATGAATAATCAATCATGTAATCATCCATCCACACATAACAATATATTGACGACCTCTCTCACGGTAAATGAAACGCACTAGCACCGTGTACATGGCAAGTATGATTAAAAGGCATCCACGAGATAAGCATTTCCCTGAACGCATACACGATTTAATTCATTTCGTATAGGTGGACTAATTTCCTCCTGGTAGCACGACGATATAAATACCCGGTTCTAGTCTAAATCTGGCCAGACTCTCGGAATAAACCATTTTCCGATTCGACATGCGATGACATTTCGCATCCAACACTCGGTCAATCATTGACGCCGAGTACCCCAAATTCAATCAATAATTCACGAAAGAGGCGGAAAAGAGCACAAGCCTCATAACAAGTGGTACGCTACATGCAAATAACACCACCTCGCAAGTACACAACATTTGACGGCCAGGTCGATCAACGCAAAGCGTTCGCCTCCCAACAACGTCATCGTATGCCCACTAATACATGCAATTAAGTAGTAAGGATACATCCTAGTTCCGACATTCCAGCCTTACGAACGTGGAGGTAGCCAAGGGAATGAGAGTACAAAGCACATAACAAAATAGTGCTCAAACCGTAACATTTGTAAAAACCGACTCAAAGTGGGACATACCAAAAACCGTCACAAAAACATGCGATACAAGCGAATGAAATATCATATATTCGAAACATTAATATTTAAAGTCATTACGTAAATTTATACGATAAATGAACCATCGGAAATATTATAAATGAAATCGTAAACAAGAATAACAAGAACCTTCCAGCAGGTGCCAACCGGTCAGGTGGACCGGCTGCCGGCCACCCGGCTGATACCAATCATCATACGAAAACCAACATGAAAATACAGTGTGTCCCAGCCGGTCAAGGGGACCGGCTGCCGGCTACCCGGCTGGGACCAAGGGTACATGAGAAAATCCAAGGAAAAGTAGGGGTGTCTCAGCCGGTCGGCTGACCGGCTGCCGGTCGGCCGGCTGAGATCAACTTCATGCATAAAATCTTACGTAACAACAATATTAACAGCCACTGCCCCAGCCGGTAGGCTGACCGGCTGCCGGTCGGCCGGCTGGGGTCCAATATGCACGAAATCAACATTTTTCACCAAGGATCCATATTCAACCATCATCAACTATTATCATAAATCATTTATTCTCATATCAATTCTCAACTAACAACATCCATCAACAACAATACAAGTCCTGAGCTTACTAATTATTTTCTAGATACGATTTCTAACATAGAAAACACGTAAAACACGTAAAACACGTAAATGATATCGAGCAACCCTTCACCGTTACCTTTTTGCGTCTTTACTCTGCGTCAATGTCTTCTTCAATCAAGAAGTAGTCTTTGTCGGGATCTTGGAGGTCACCACCTACAAATAATTAATAAAAGATGAATATACTTCACCTTGAGAAAGACGGAAAGTTTGAAAAGCGAGAAAGACGGTAATTTTATTACCAATACGGATAGAGGAAGATAAGAGGGAAGAAATAAGACGAACTTACCTGAATTTGAGCGAGAAATGAGAGAGTTATGACGATTATAAGACGGATCAAAAATGGAAGCTAGGTTTCTTGGGGTTTTCTTAGTAAGTAAGAAAGAGTTGAGTTGTGTGGGAGAATTAGGTTAAAGGGGAATATATGAAGAGAGTGAGTGGAAAAAGTCAAGAAAAGTCAAAGACGTCTTAAGACGTGATTCACTTGAAATCTCGCGTAAAATCCAAATACGAACTCGGAAATTCTAAATTCGACACGGGAAATTTAATTCTAAACTAAAACTAAATTTCGCTGAAAAGTATACGTAAAATATTTTTACTATAAATATAGGGTACACATGCGGGTGTTACAGTTTGTCTTGGTGCAACTAATTGGAGTGTTCTTGTTCTAAGACCTAGGAAATCATCCTTATATTTTGAGCTCAAGAACAAAGTAGGAAGGAGTTCTATTTTGTGCCCAAAATCCGTTTAAATCAATGTAAGGAACTATTTATTCTTCCTTATTTGTTTTTCTGTTATGCATGCCTAAGATCTATTTAGTTTAAGAGTAAACTAAATTGTTGGACCAATTTGATAGTTTTGATAATGACATGTGTTTACGTAATAATATGTTTTACTCGATATATCATATGCGTGTAATTGTGTGCTTTAGTCTTATTATAGCTAGAAACAATTATGAGAAGAAAGATCAAAGTTAGGCATAACTTTGATAAAGGATGGGAGGACAAAGTTATACACACTTCAGGATAACTTTGGAGTGCAACATGGGAAGAAGTTATAGCTAACCCAGGCATAACTGTAAAGAAATCGCTTTCAAACAAGATCAAAATACTACACAAGACTCGAGATGGAGGGTTTTGTAATCAAGATGAAGAGATGATCCGTATATGAAGTCTTTGTGAGATTAGATAGTATAGGTCGTCATTCGGTAACTATTCATTTGAGGGTTTTATGTTCAAAAGTTATAGCTTTAGTCTATGACTTGGGATGATAAAATATTGATGCATGATTTTGGAAATAAAATGTTTTGAAATGTTTTCAAAAGTGAAAGAGTATTTTTATATTTATCAATTATTTTAATAGAGAATATATTTATGAGATTCTATTGGTTAGTAATACAACTTATGGGTTGTCATGCTACCTAGGGTTTCTAATATATTATATCTCAATTTGTTGTTAACCTAATTAGCCCACCTAGTGTTTGAGCCATCTAGGGTTTCGTGGAAACCTAGCTTTGTGCCACCTAGGGATGCGTGCCTCCTAGGGTTTCGTGAGCTAGGATTCGGCCTCCATAGGTTGTTTCCTTAGTTTACCTAATCTAGGATTCTACTATATCTTTACAACAATATTTTGAGATATTAGGATAAATATATTTCTATAAGATAAACCAAATAATATTTTGAGATAAAGATATTTTTAAAAGATAAGCAAATATTATTTTATGATAAGATAAGTATCTTTATTAAATATTATACTAGGGTTTTAGATCTACTATGATTCTACTACTATAAATACTCATTCACATACAAATTGTAAAACACACGAAATACACATATTTTACACGGCTATTATTTTACTTGTGTTGATTTTCCAAAATCGTTTTAAAGCAAACCTTTGAGCAAATATTTATTATTTTTAGAGTTTGTTTTTCAAAAGAATCGTGCATCAATTATTATCAATCGCTTGAATGAAATACGTTATTGGATAATAGTACATCATTATAAGCTTACAATTCTTTAACGGGAATTTGTGTGAGTTATATTGTACTTTCTTATTAGCGTAAGATAGTATAGAGTATTTAGCGATACTCACCTTGAGTTATAATCATAGTGTTGATTATACGAGTGGGTTGGTAATTTTTGTAATCCGTAGAAAGGTACTAAAAATTAGTAATCGAGAATAGTGGACGTAGGTTTCAACGTGTGAAACTGAACCACTTCAAAAATCGTGTGCCTCTCTCTTATCTCTTTACTTTTCGTTATTTCGTTATTCGCGCTTACTTTGATTAGTTAATTAGTTGATTTTAATTCATAAGATCAAATAATTAATTACATATAACATAAATCGAAAAACTGGGGCTAGTTTTTAATACTCAATTCACCCCCCCCCCCCACCTCTTTCGTATATCGATCAATCGACGTCTACAATGGTATCAGAGCCTCGTGCTCTGGATTGCCTTACAGCAAGGAGTTCTGAATCCATTTATCCGTTTATTTTTATATTTTCCGCTGCATTTAATTTATCTTTAATGGATCCAAACTTATGAAGCTGTCCGTATTCGATGGGAGAACTACAGTTTATGGAAAAATATGATGACCCATTCATTAAAGGGTAAACGATGGGAGTGTTGGCTAATCATAAGAATGGTCCAATAAGATCATGTTGGAAACGACTACTGGACTTCAATCGACAAGAAAGAAGATGACTTATGCTGAGGCAAAATGATATAAGAAAGCTGAGAAAAATTCAAAGGCTATTAGTCTGTTGCAAAACGGCATGACCCATACTGAATTTGATCATTTCTCATCTAGTTCTACTGCCAAGGAAATATGGGATGGTCTTGAGTTAGCTTATGAGGGGACAACTGTTGTAAAAAAGCAACGTATTGCACTACTTATGCGAAAATACGAACTGTTCTCCATGGAACAAAATGAATCGCTTGACAGCATGTCCACTCGCTTCTCTAGTATCAGTAATGAATTGAAAAATCTTGGAAAAACTTTTGACTCCGAGGAAATTGCCAGGAAGATCCTTAGAAGTCTATCTAAACGATGGAGACCTAAGGTGACGGTAATTGAGGAATGTAAAGACCTATCTGACCTGTCTTATCAAGAGCTACTTGGAACCCTAATGGCTCACGAGATTACTCTTGATGAAGATGAGGCAAATGATAGTAATAGCAAGAAAGTGGCTCTACAAGCCGAATCCAGTGAAAGACATGATTCGGATCTTGAAGATGAAACAGTGTTATATGCTAGACGTTTTAAGAAAAAATTCTTTAATAAACCACAAGGGAAAACGTTTAACAATAACACTAATAAATCTTACAAAAAGCCAATTGAGTCAAAAGGGTCTCTCTCAAGTCGTGGTTGCTTCAAATGTGGGGATAATGATCACATGATCAAAGATTGCCCCACATGGAAGAAAATCAAAGACAAAAATCAACGAGACAAAACCAAGAAGGAATTCAAGCACGTGATGATGGCTTATTGCTGGGGAGATCTCGACACAGAGGACGACGAGTCAGAGGAAGAGGAAGTCGCCAACTTGTGTCTAAGCAACGTCAGTCTTGACCTAATTTCTGGAAGTGACAATGAAAGCGAATCCGAGATGTGTCTTGTTGGCAACTCAGATTCAGAACCAGATTCAGAAGATGACGAAGAGGTTAGTCATCTTGAACTTAAAAAGCAAGTTAAGAAGTTATCTAAGAAGTCTTTAATTAAGTATTTTGAAGAAGCCTTAGATCATTGTCATGAGCAGAGTCTTGAATTAAAAGATCTTAAAGAACAAATTCTTGACATTGCTGAGGAAAACCAACTTCTTAAGGCCAAAGCTAAAAAGCTCAAGTCTAAAGTTAGGGCAACTTCAGCTATAACTTCAGACAAGACAAATGTTGAGAAAGAAGCTCTTGAGTCTAAAGTTATAGCTAATGAAGCTATAATCTCAGAGTTGAAGCTCAACATTAAGCATCTTCAAGCCAAAGTTATAGCTAATGAAGCTATAACTTTAGAATTGAAGAAATTCAATGAGCTTTTACAATCTGAAGCTAAGGCAATAGAAGTAGTTATTCTTGATCACGAGAAAGTAAACTCTTTTCTTTCTCAGCAATTGAAAGATTTGAAGGCTGAATTCTCCCAAGCCAAAAGTCAACACAATGAGGAGAAACTTATCTTGAACAAACGTTTCAATGATTTTCGTGAAAATTTCAAAAAGAACAATCCCTCCAAAGACTCGAATGTAGATCATTCGTCGTGTGAAAAAGAAATTCAGTGTTTGAAGGAATTGCTCCTACATGCACGAAAAGTTCATGATAAGTGGGAAGGAAGTCAGAAGGTTTTAGACTTCCTTACCGAACAATCTAATAATAACATGAAGATGGGTCTAGGTCATGAATGCTATAGTCGTAGAGACCATGATAAATGCAAATCCACTCCTTCTGACCGTGATTTCAGAAGAAGGAAGTATGTCAATCTTTCAGAATATCTGATTTGCAATTATTGTCGTCACAACGGTCATGTTAAAGATAATTGTGTTAAATATGTTAACGACAACAAAAATCAAGCTGATTTTGTGATAGAGCATGACGTGTCTAGTGACTCCGAATCTGAACCTCAACGTGATGAGGTTAGAAATAATGAGTTTAGATGGTTTTATGACATGGCTTTCGATTACACATCTGTGCCTTCAAAATCTAAACCTAATGTGAATCAGAAGCAGTCGTTTAAACCTAATGTGCGTCACAACAATAA
>JAIUZE010047085.1:0-54961 GCA_022085475.1 Heliosperma pusillum | reverse complement strand
ATGAGGAGAAACTTATCTTGAACAAACGTTGCAATGATTTTCGTGAAAATTTCAAAAAGAACAATCCCTCCAAAGACTCGAATGTAGATCATTCGTCGTGTGAAAAAGAAATTCAGTCTTTGAAGGAATTGCTCCTACATGCACGAAAAGTTCATGATAAGTGGGAAGGAAGTCAAAAGGTTTTAGACTTCCTTACCGAACAGTCTAACAATAACATGAAGATGGGACTTGGTCATGAATGCTATAGTCGTAGAGACCATGATAAATGCAAATCCACTCCTTCTGACCGTGATTTCAGAAGAAGGAAGTACGTCAATCTTTCAGAATATCTGATTTGCAATTATTGTGGTCACAACGGTCATGTTAAAAACAATTGTGTTAAATATGTTAATGACAACAAAAATCAAACTGATTTTGTGAAAGAACGTGACGTGTCTAGTGTTAATGAGTCTGAACCTGAATCTCAACGTGATGAGATTAGAAACAATGAGTTTAGATGGTTTTATGACATGGCTTTCGATTACACATCTGTACCTTCAAAATCTAAACCTTATGTGAATCAGAAGCAGTCGTTTAAACCTAATGTGCGTCACAACAATAATATAATAAACCTAGCAAACCCTATCCTAAGAAGAAAAGAATTGTTAAACAGGTATGGGTTAGGAAGGATCAAATATATAGAGTCACTAACCATAAAGGACCCAACTTAGCGTGGGTACCTAAAAGCTGTATTTGATTCTCTTGCAGGTAATAGTGAAAGAAAACAATCTATGGTATCTCGACAGTGGATGTTCGAGGCACATGACTGGAAACAAGAATTTATTTCTTTCACTAGAACCCTTCAATGGTGGCAAGGTCACCTTTGGAGATAATAAGAAGGGCAACATAATTGGTGTAGATCTTCATTCAAACCGAAACGAGTAGTAAGTACAGAGCGTCCACTTGAGTTGGTACACATGGATTTGTGTGGACCTATGAAAGTTAGAAGCCGCGGTGGATCAAGGTACGTATTCGTCCTAGTCGACGACTACTCCAGGTATGTATGGCCTATCTTTCTCTTTACTAAAGATGAAACTTTCGATGAGTTTGTGGTACTAATGAAGCTCGCCCAAAACAAGTATGATAAAAAGTTAGTTTCCATTCGTACGGATCATGGCACCGAATTTGATAATCAAGCTTTTATAGAATATTGTAGGGAGAATGGTGTAGGACATAACTTTTCTGCACCACGAACCCCACAACAAAATGGTGTCGTGGAACGTATGAATAGAACATTAGAGGACATGGCCCGCACTATGCTTTTGTGTAGTGGCCTTCCTAAGAGCTTTTGGGCAGAAGCCATTAGTACTGCATGCTATGTGCACAATAGAGCTATGATTAGACCTATTCTCAAAAAGACTCCCTATGAACTTTTAAGAGGGAGAAAACCCAATATAGCTCACCTTCGTTGCTTCGGGAGTAAATGTTTTGTCCATAATAATGGAAAAAGTAATTTGAGCAAATTTGATCCACGAAGTGAAGAAGCTGTGTTTGTTGGCTATTCTAATCATAGTAAAGCCTTTAAAGTTTTTAACAAAAGAACTTTGTGCATAGAAGAAAGTGTTCATGTTGTATTTGATGAAGATAGTGTGCTTGAACAAGTTGAACAGAATGAAGAAGAGGACATGAATGATCCAGACTTTCGCCTCTCCAGAGATGACGTGCCAGTTAATAATGAAGAAGTTATTGAAGGAATCAATGATGAACTTGATAAATCCGCAAATGACCTTGAACAGAGAACTGAGACAATTGTTGATGATACGAATGTCTCTTCTCAAAACAAGGAAAAGGAAACTGAAGTTATAGCTGATGATGCTATAACTTTGAACCAGAACCAAGATGATGTAACTGAAGTTGTACCAACTTCAGCTATAACCCCAGAGTCCAACTCAGGGGGAACCAATCTTGATTCTGAATCATTTGAGGAAAGTGATAGTTCATCAGATGATGATGAGCCTAGGAACTCTAAGAAATGGAAATATAAGAGTTCTCACCCTATGGATTCGATCCTAGGGAGTTTGAATAAAGGAGTTCAAACGAGGCGAACATTAAATAACTTTTGTTCATTCTATTCTTTTTTGTCTACCATAGAGCCTACCAATATCAAAGAAGCTCTTGCAGAATCCGACTGGATTGTGGCAATGCAAGAGGAGCTTCAACAGTTTGAACGTAATAAAGTATGGCACCTGGTGCCACGACCTCCTAATCGAACTGTGATTGGTACTCGATGGGTATTCAGAAATAAATTGGATGATTCAGGAGTTATAGTTCGTAACAAGGCTCGATTGGTCGTTCAAGGTTATAATCAACAAGAAGGGATTGATTATGACGAGACATTCGCTCCAGTAGCAAGACTTGAAGCTATCCGCTTGCTCATCGCCTTCGCAGCTCATAAAGGAATGAAATTATTCCAAATGGACGTTAAGACTGCATTTCTTAACGGTTATTTGGAAGAAGAGGTTTTTGTTGAACAACCTCCTGGATTTTTGAATAGCAAGTTTCAAAACCATGTTTTTAAACTCGATAAAGCTTTATATGGTTTGAAACAAGCGCCTAGGGCTTGGTACGACAGATTGTCAAAATTTTTATTACAAAACAATTTTAAGAGAGGATCTGTCGACAAAACCCTATTTCTAAAATCCGAGGGTTCTGATTTACTTGTTGCTCAAATTTATGTAGACGATATTATTTTTGGTTCTACTAACAATAAATTGTGCAAGTATTTTTCAGATCTTATGACCTCAGAATTTGAAATGAGCATGATGGGAGAATTGAAATTCTTCCTAGGACTGCAGATTCAACAAACCAAAGAAGGTATAAAGATTCACCAACAAAAATATGTCAAGGAGCTAATCAGAAAATTTGGTATGGAGAACGCTCATCCAATGGACACGCCTATGGTAACTGACAAAAAGTTGACCTTAGACGAAACTGGTAAGTCCGTAGATGAGACTACATATCGAGGTATGATTGGTTCTTTATTATATTTAACTGCAAGTAGACCTGACATTATGTTCAGCGTATGTGTCTGCGCTAGATTTCAATCATGTCCTAAGGAATCACATATGATTGCAGTTAAACGTATCTTGAGATATTTAATTGGTACATCTAATTTATATTTGTGGTATCCACTTGAGTGTAATTTCAATCTAGTAGGATATTCAGACGCAGATTATGCGGGATGTTCTTTAGATAGAAAAAGTACCTCTGGATTCGCTACTTTTGTTGGACCATGCATAATAACGTGGGGCTCAAAGAAGCAAAATTCGGTTGCGTTATCACTGCAGAAGCCGAATATATCGCTGCAGGACTGGTATGTTCTCAACTACTTTGGTTAAAGCAACAACTATGTGATTATGGTGTTAATGTTGGTTGTATGCCTGTGTTCTGTGATAATACGAGTGCTATTGTTATTTCCAAGAACCCAGCTCAGCATTCTCGTACTAAGCATATAGACATTAGACATCATTTTTTGCGTGACCATGTAGAAAAGGGCAACATTAAACTCGAATTTTGTAGTACTGATGTTCAATGGGCTGACATTTTAACAAAGGCGTTAGCGAGAAGACGTTTTGAGATTTTGCGGTTGGAAATTGGTTTAATCGGTAGCAATTAAATTCATCTTATTTATTTTGTGAACCTGCGTGACTGGCTAGATTAAGACGAGATTATATGACTGTGTCCGCATATTTCATTGCTAGTATATTTGTGTTTAATATAATATATTTTACGTGAGTATCTTGCATATTTAGTGTTTTATGGAAATTGAATTATGAACCACTTATTTGCCAAAAACCTATCTTATTCACTTTCCAAAATTGAGCCAAATTCTACCCATGTATCCTATACTAGCCGAATTTCTTAAATAAAATAACCTTTCCACATCTTTTTATTTACCAAATTTTATCCTTACCATATCTCAACAAAAATAACCACCCAAGATTCTTTTCCTACCAAAATTTAAATTGAAAAAAAAAAAAAAAAAAAAAAAAAAGGAAAATAGGGGATTGGAGCCGGCACAACATGTGCCTAAGTACAAAAGCTACCCTACATCTTACACAATCATAATTACCCTTCTCCACCTATTACTTTTACCACTTCATTACTCAACCAACTTTTACTATCTTCTTCATCAATCTCACGGCACCCAGAAACACACAATACCCAAACCTTCAAACCTTCAACAATGGCTTCTACTAGATCAAAAATTGCCAAAAACCCAAATCCTAAAACCCCCAAGCCAAGCATGCCTAAAAATACCTCTTCTCCTCCCACACAACAATCACCCAACCCAAACCAAACCGAGTCGGGTGCGGGTCTCGAGGGTACGAAAAGAAGACGGTTAAATAAAGGCAAAGGTAGACTCCAAGAAGAAGTTCCAAACAAACCCACTGACACGGTTTCCGAGGAGACCACACGGGTAACTCTCCGTGATTTTTCGCCGCAAGAAACCTCATTGGGAATTGATAAACTCCGTCTTACAAAAGACGAAAGAAGACTTGTGAACCGGGTTGCTCAATATGAAATACACGGTGGTCGGTATTATCCTAAGGCTTGGTGTGACAAGTATAGGGCTTTGGGATTCTTTTCGGATTTTCTGAATTTCCAAGAATGGGAAACGGTGGCTCAGTTTTCGGGTCCGGTGTATCCGATTGAGGTAATTCAGTTCTTTTCCTCTGTTTCTTTAGACAATGGAGTCTTGCATGCCGTCATTAATGGCCGATCAGTCTCGATTTCCGTGACGGACTTTTGTACTCTGTTTTTGGTTCCTGATGATGGAATCAAAATCAATCCGAGTACGTCATGGGATGAGCTGACGGACGTGGCTAAGCTGGAGGTTAAGCAGTATTTTGATGTTGGGGCGACGGTGTCAAGTTGTGTGTTGGCGGGGAGTGTGTCCCCAAAACTGAAATTTCTGTTAAATTTTTTATGGAATACCGTGATTCCGCGACGGGGCGGACGTGACAAAATTGCTTGCTACGAGATGTTAGTTGTTAAGCATTGGTTGGAGGGCAATCGGGTTAATTTACCTTCTCTTGTTTTTAATCGTATTTCGCAAACCGCCTTCTCGGTGACCGAAGACAAATTTTACTCTACTCTTGACTTGCCGTATGGCATGTGGTTGTCTCGGCTTTTTGAGTCAATGGGAGTTGTTAATGCGCAAAATTATGGGGTCGCGGTAAAGGATGAGATGTGTGATACGTTCTTGAAATTTATGAAGCTTGATGCTAATGGTCCGGAGTTGTTATTTTTGGTCAAAGGAGGTTCGGTTGGTGCTTCGGGTGGGGCTGATTTTTCTGTGATTGAATCCAAATTGGATATGTTCATTGGTAGTATTATGGAGCGCTTGGATGCGCAGGATAAGAAAATTGAGACGGTTTTGGACACGGTTGTTCAAGCCGTGGCCGTGGGTTCTTTGGGCTCAACCCGTGACCAAGGTGGGTCGGGTGTGAGTCATGAGATGAGGACATGGATGGATGGTGTGGATGATCGCCTTGCTAAGTTGGAACGAAATATTATCGATTGTAAGCAAGAGGCGTATAGGCAAAGGGATAGGATGACATTCTTGGTGAGCCAAGGCGGGTCGTTGGTTAAGAGCGGGACGGAGATGCGTGAGGGAATGCGTACTATATACGATGCGACGGAGGCTCTTTCGTTGAAAGTTCGGAACTTTGATGTTTGCCTCACCGCTCAAGCTTCTCATGTGTCAATTGCCTTGACCGTCTTTCCACTCTTGAGTACCGCACTAGGCCCGGCTATGTCGATCCTAACAAAATCCGTCAACCCAAAATGCCTTGATTTTTCTATCCTTGGTTGTTTTAACTCTTAAACTACTAATCCTATTCGGCCCATTTGGCTTATTTTGAAATTGTCTAGTCGGCCCAATGGCAACTAATACTATCTTTTGTGGTTTGTAGTTTAATCAACATTTGCACTTTATTTTGCTTAATATATATCGTGTTATATTGCGTATTTTGCATATCTATTTCTTGCTTTGACATGTGTTATTCTAGTCGTTTCATGTCTTTGTTCTTGTCTTTTCAATGATGCCAAGAGGAGGAAGAAATGATATGATTTGAGTCTTTGCTTAAGATTGCTCCTTGTCAAGACTCGTTATCTCTTAAATTCTCTCAAGCTATAACTTTGGCTAAGTTGTTGTGTTCTTGCGATCAAAGTTGCTATAACTTTGGAGTGCTTTGTTGAGGGGGAACCATACTTAGTCACATTATTAAGAAGGACTCTTGAGGAAATCATATGAGACTTGTCATCATCAAAAAGGGGGAATTTGTTGGACCAATTCATAGTTTTGATAATGACATGTGTTTATGTAATAATATGTTTTACTCGATATATCATATGCGTGTAATTGTGTGCTTTAGTCTTATTATAGCTAGCAACAATTATGAGAAGAAAGATCAAAGTTAGGCATAACTTTGATAAAGTCTGTGAGACAAAGTTATAACAACTTCAGGAATAACTTTGGAAGTGAACTTGGAAGTTATAGCTAACCAGGCATAACTTTAAGGAAAATCGCTTCAAACAAGATCTACATAAATCTACACAAGACTCGAGATGGAGGGTCTTTGTGATCAAGATGAAGAGATGATCCGTATACTGAAGATCTTTGTGAAGATTAGATAGTATAGGTCGTCATTCGGTAACTATTCCATTCGAGAGATTTTATGTTCAAAAGTTATAGCTTTAGTCTATGACTTTGGATGATAAAATATTGATGCATGATTTTGGAAATCAAATGTTTTGAAATGTTTTCAAAAGTGAAAGAGTATTTTTATATTTATCAATTATTTTAATAGAGAATATATTTATGAGATTCTATTGGTTAGTAATACAACTTATGGGTTGTCATGCTACCTAGGGTTTCTAATATATTCTATCTCAATTGTTGTTAACCTAATTAGCCCACCTAGTGTTTGAGCCATCTAGGGTTTCGTGAAACCTAGTTTGTGCCACCTAGGGATTCGTGCTCCTAGGGTTTCGTGAGCTAGGATTCGGCCTCCATAGGTTGTTTCCTTAGTTTACCTAATCTAGGATTCTACTATATCTTTACAACAATTTTTTGAGATATCAAGATAAATATGTTTCTATAAGATAAACCAAATAATATTTTGAGATAAAGATATTTCTAAAAGATAAGCAAATATTATTCTATGATAAGATAAGTATCTTTATTAAATATTATACTAGGGTTTTAGATCTACCATAATTCTTCTACTATAAATACTCATTCATATATAATTTGCAATTGACACGAAATACAGACACATTCACACGGCTACATATTTTACTTGTGTTGATTTTCCAAAATCGTTTTAAAGCAAACCTTTGAGCAAATATTTATTATTTTTAGAGTTTGTTTTTAAAAGAGTCGTGCATCAATTATTATCAATCGCTTGAGTGAAATACGTTATTGGATAATAGTATATCATTATAAGCTTACAATTCTTTAACGGGAATTTGTGTGAGTTATATTGTACTTTCTTATTAGCGTAAGATAGTATAGAGTATTTAGCGATACTCACCTTTAGTTATAATCATAGTGTTGATTATACGAGTGGGTTGGTAATTTTTGTAATCCGTAGAAAGGTACTAAAAATTATTAATCGAGAATAGTGGACGTAGGTTTCAACGTGTGAAACTGAACCACTTCAAACATCGTGTGCCTCTCTCTTATCTCTTTACTTTTCGTTATTTCGTTATTCGCGCTTACTTTGATTAATTAATTAGTTGATTTTAATTCATAAGATCAAATAATTAATTACATATCATATAAATCGAAAAAGTGGGGCTAGTTTTTAATACTCAATTCACCCCCCCCCCTCTTTCGTATTCGATCAATAGACTCTACAATCTGGATGAAAGGTGATTGAGGGATTTAAGTAATGTTAAAATGTACTAACGACGTATCAGACGAGCATTCAACAAGAAGGTCAAGCCAAGTGACATCAAAGAAGGCGATTTGGTTCTGATATCCTTCAGAGCCATTTTACTAGTCGATTTTAGGGTCAAATTCAAACCCAATTGGGATAGGACCTTACTTAGTTAGGACTATCCTATCGGGTGGGGCAGTTAAGATCACGGACTTAGAAGAGAATAATTTTTCTTACCCAACTAATTTAGACCAACTTAAGAAAATATAACCCTTTAAAATGAGAGAAGCGCGCCTCTCACGCGCGCCTCATGAGCAGTCCTTCCCACTATCTCCTTAATGACATTAATTTTTTTTTCTGCATTTTAATACATGTGTTATTACTTTAATCCTCCAATTGTCGTAAACCAAATAGCATTCTTAGAATTAAGCATTACTTTAATTCCTTATGTCTTTATAAGCTCTTTCTTTGACAACAAATTTTGCATATGCTTTAATGAATTACGACAATATTTTGATTTTACCTTAACAGTAATCACGTACGCAATCCAAAAAAGGAAACAACCATCATCTCTTTTTATCTTATCGCCCCTTATTTTCACTATTTGTATGGAGTACCTAACTGGAACTATCAAGTTTGCCACTTAGAGGTGGTCTTTCAACTACCACCCCCTATGCAAAGCTAATAAACTGAGTCACCTTATATTTTTTGATGACCTCTTAATATTTTGCAAAGGTGATGCTTAATCTATCATGTTACGGATTATGGCTTTCTCTACCTTCTCTAGAACTTCTGGAGTAAACAGGAACACTTCAAAATCATAGGTATTCTTTAATGGGGTAGAGGAGAGTTTGAAATCGGATATCAAGCAAGTGACATGTTTTGTGGAAGGATCTATGCCATTTAGATACCTAAGGGTACTTGTTCAACTTACTAGACTAAGGCAGGCAGAATGCCACACTCTAGATAAGAGAATGATTTCAAGAAATAGTAATCTAGGAGCAAGAAAACTTTCCTATGTTGGCAGGTTAGTTTTGATTAACTCAGTCATGAATACTATATATTCCTATTGGGCGTCTATCTTTATCATCCCCAAAGAGGTAATCAATAGAAATGAAGCAATATGTAGAAATTACCTTTGAGATGGATGTCCTGAGTTCCATCGAGTTTCTTTGGTGGCCTAGTCTAAAGCTAAGTTACCTCAGCAGGAATGAGGCCTGGGAATCTGAAAAGAAGAATTGTGAAATATAGCAACTATAGCAAAACTGGTGAACTGGATTTATGAAAAAGCAGATAGACTATGGGTCACATGGGTAAATCAAGCTTACCTCATACACTCAGAATGGCATGAATACACCCCACCAGCTGACACAAGTTGGACATGGAAATCGATTTGCAAAGTGAAATAAAAAATGAAGCTTGGATTCATCAATGGCCACCGGAATCCAAATCCACAAGGATACACAATCAAAAGAGGATATGATTGGCTTCGAGTAAAAATGTAACACCCCCAAATATCAAAGAGCCTTACAAGACCTCCTTAGTACTTCGGGATGCTACCATCTCGGTTGCCCAAGGTAGTACATATCAAATCAAGCGATAAAGAAACAATACTTTATTTAATTAATGGTTTAAGCTCAAATACATAGTCTGAAACTAGACGGCATACCGTCTAGACCAAAATTCCAAATAATAATGTGTCAAGTACTATAAAGTAACTAATGTCTAAGACTGTATTAAACATCGCGGAAGCTATGACTCGTTAAGGTGATCCCCATCAACATCCCTGCGGAGCACATCTAGTTACCTGTTGATCACCTGCTCACCATTCCCCAATGGATCACATCAGTTTTTTAAAACATTAACGGGGTCAGTAACAGAATATACCGACCAATGTATAAGACAAGCAAAAGGGAAAGAGAAACCGGAGGACCACCGCAGCGGAAACCTCAGTAGACTCAGGTTACCATCTCTGCTCTGTAAAAACCACCAATTGACCCTGGACCGCAGCCACGGGCGTCAAAATTCAATCTCCCAACGGAAACACGAACCGGTAACCATAGTAACCATCGTAACAACCCAAACTCCAATCGCGAACTCCATCATCATCATCATAATGAAAACAATCAAGTATAATACAATATCTCATCACATCAATTAGCATAAGCAAATACTGAGTAAGGTAAATGATAAGTGAATATTTGTATGATTTTAACCCCCATTTTAGCTCGGTTTTGTATGTCATTTGTGCTTTGTTAAGCCATTTTATGAGCTAATATCGTCTTCTAGGCGAATTCCTGTGTTCTAACCAGTTTTGTAGGGAAAGTGACGTTTCTGCGCCCTTTTTCTATATTTCCGAGCATTTGCCTAGAACCCGACGATTCGAAGAAGCAAGCTTGACCATATCAAAGGCATTTCAAGAAGGTTCACTAATTCAAAAGAGAGAAGAAGTAAAGACGATGTCGCAATTGTCGGAAAATCAATCAATTAGGCGGAAGAATTCATCGCTTTACATCAAACCCTATCAACAAACCCGATTGAAGAGGTCAAGGGGGATGATGGAAGTCAAGTCATATGCAAAGGGAGATGAAACGAGAGTCAAAGCTTCTATATGACAACTTACCCGATCGGGTAATTGTGTACCCGATCGGGTATCTCTGCTGCTTCGAGCAAATTGCTTCAACTTCCTTCTTTTGTCCTATATATATGTTCAATGCTCGACCCCTTCCCCACGAAACCCTAATCCTATATAAGGGGTGCTCCAACCACTCTTCACACATAATCTCATATCATCTCATCTCATCTCACACACAACATCTCTTCTCTTCTTACATTTCTCTTTAGTTTAGAAATTCTAGTTTAGATCATTTTCTTCTTTTGTCTTTAGTTCTTAGTTTATTTCTGTCCATTCTACATCAAAAACTTAGCTTAGATCAATAAGAATTTCAATCTTTGTAATCTACTTTGTTGGGTTCAAGTGTTGTAATTCAAGGAACGATTATTCTATGCGAGGGATTTCTATTATTGTTATCGCTTTCGTTGTTGATCGTCACCTAGGTATTTATATTTTATCCTTGGTTTAATGTCCTTATTGATTTCTATTTGATTGTTATTTTCCATACATATTACCTTAGATTCATTTTTGTGTTGTTATAATCGTAATTTCATTTCTTAGATTATCAATTAGCGTCGTTATTATCGCCACATAGAGAGTCTTAAATTATTGTCAAAATCAACTAGACATGTCTATCCTAGTTTTTATTATCATCATCATCTTAGATATAAACATTATCATGAGTGAGTAGTCACCTTTCTAGGGTGTAGGGTAGCCTTGTTAGATTGATTAAAAGATGATAATTGGATAAAAGAAGTTGCGCTTTTAAAACATTGTGTCTATGCATGTTTGGACTATAACGATAGTTGACGATTCCTGATCAAAATCATTGACTAGAATGGAATTCTTTTCCAAGGTAGAGATACTTGAATTGAATAGACAAAGCATGACATGGTGGATTAAGACCTAGTAAATTGCCTAAAAGCCTGCTAGACCATCTGATTTATGATTGTAATGAACACATCATTCTTACGAACTCACAATGAATTATTTGCATGTTCTAAATCCAATTGCATCGATATGTTAATCTACATGTGTGAACCTACTTCCCTAGATGCTTTCCATTATTGTTAATTCATCATCTGCATTATTGTTTTCATCTTCATTTGCTTTTATTTTGTTTTCATTTATGCTTTTTGTTAGTTTAGACATCATAATCCCAAAACCCAGAAACTCGTTAGATAAAACCCAATTGCGAGACACTTCACATTCCATAGAAAACACCATCTCCCTGAGGATCGACCCCTACTTCCCTAATTACATTAATTTGTTATTAGCCTAGTCTGGGTAATTTATCTTTGTATCGGGCTTGCGACAGGTCTGGTCAGTAAACTTACCTTATTGACAATTCTGCAATGAACAATGAGTACTTAAAATCTTTCCTCTACGAAGTCCCCTCCTAATGAAAAAATAATCACATAATCAATACCAACAATTTCCCCCTTTTCCCCCAAGTCAATTAAGGTTATAACAGTACATACAAATCACAAAGTATAGATACTTACCAATGAAATCAAGAAAGTAGCGAGAGATCGGATCCGGCACGAGATTATTAAGGATGTTCTTGAGGAGTTAGAGAGAGTTTTGAGAGGAAAATAGGGTTTACTTTGAGAAACGTAATGATAATTATGAATCCTAATTTCTTTTATCAATGAACCGTCCAACTAATACTTGAAACCCGTCCTACTTGTTCGACTACAACATGTACTTCGTCGAGTACAACTTATTCGGTCGAGTGCCTAACTCACTCGGCCGAGTACACAAGAACAGAAGACTATTTCAAACGACAGACCAATCTACTCGGTCGAGTAGACTCTACTCGCCCGACTACCCAATTTACTCGGTCGAGTAAGCTTTAATCGACCGAGTGCCAACTACACAGAAATTATACTAATTATTAGAAAAACACCTAATTGAGAAATGGCATGCAAAAGTGTGGAACAATTGGAATATCCCCAAACACTCAGTTATAAATTGGATGATAATCAACAAAGGAATGAATGTAAAAGATAAACTTTATAACCCGGGTTCTTGTGAAGACAATCGTTGCTGCATCTATAACATTTACCCAGAAACCCTAGAGCATCTGTTTTTCAATTGTAGCTATAGTAGAAGAATAATTGAGCTAATTGAGAAATGGTGCCAGAACAAAATACCTGCAGCTGAAGCCATGAATAGTAGCTTGAGAGAGAAATGGAGCATGCTTAGAAGAAAGACTCACATTGTGATCCTGAGTGTCTGTTATTACCACATATGGTGGCAGAGGAAAAAATGTGAGGATCAATGAGATCTTGGAAACTCCGATTAAGGTAATGATGAAAATCAAGAACATGATTAGACAAAGGATCCGGGGGCAAGTTAAGGAGCCAGTTCCAGTGAAAGAGGAAAGATGGTGGGCAAGGATAATATTGGCGTAGGAAATGTCTAGGCGAAGGAGAAATATGAGTTTATCCATATAAGCTCATATGTTAGTATTGATTTGTTGGCTATAGCTGAATGTATATGGGACTATATTATATATTGATTTCAATAATAACTCACATTTCATCAAAAAAAAAACCTTCAATAAACCTCTACAAGGTTTGTTTTATTGGCCTGAGCTTAGTTATCTTACATGTGCTAGTCTTGGTGAGTTGATTAAGCTTAGGATTTACTGTATTTGGATCTGTCTGTGCTAGTCTTGATAGTCACAACTTCAGGATTTTATCTTTTTGTTCATGTATTTGTCTTGTTACTTTCTGGTTTATCATGATCTTTTATTTGGTGTTCGAGTATTTTGTCATGTTTAATTAAAATATTGCAGTAGAGACACGTAAAAACATGTATACTTATGGCCTTATAATGTATTTCAAGTCTCAAAGAAACTTAATTAGCCCAAATAAATACAATTCCTAGTTCCGCCTCTCCCAAACACCCCCTTATGTCTTTCTATATTTTCACTGTACATGTATTAGTTTTAGGGTTTCGCGTAATTTAAAAAAAATGGTTGTCCGTAACTTAACTTAAAGTGATGTAAGCTATAATAGGAATTGTTAATACCGGTGGCATGAAAATGAAAAATCGTCATGTCTTGAAATTTTGTTTTTAGGGTGTACACTTCAAAATTGTAATCGTTTGGTCCATGTGGGCTTATCTGCCTATTACTATGCGCGTGTCGTTTATGATAATTATTATCCATCATTGTACAAAGGCGGCGACAACAAATATTGGCCCTTTAACTACACGATCGTTATCAATTCTACAAATATTTAAAACGCTGTTAAGCATTAACGTCGGATTAATGTAACCAAGTGCCAAATTAGTGGAACAAAATGGCCGGACTTTCCTTTAACAGATACTAGGTATCCGCAAAGAACGGAGGAACTACTTCCTTGGGTTCTTTGAGCAGTTTAGTAGCGGCATGGCACCCTTTTTTTATGATTTGATTCAAAACCTTTAGAGTTCGAATTTTTGTGAGATGCATCATAAACTGGTTTTCCCTTTTCCCTTTTAAATGTAAAATATCCGTGCGGATCGGAATGAAGCACATGTCCCTTGCTTTCCGGAGATGAATCTCACCCAAGTGACGTCGTTTCGAACCGAAGTCATGGAATCTCAGAAACCTCATTTGAGGTCTTTTAAGGCATCCCCGGTAACAAAGAGAATACCCTCGTTGATTCGAAAGCACTAATACAATACTAAGAAAGAAGCCTATCTTAATCCTTAATCTTACACATTGATTTTTCCACAATTTTTTTGAACGAAGTCTCATTTTAGACGAGTTGAACCATCTTAAGTTTAAGACGGTCAAACTTTCTTCATATAGAACAAGTGGGAGTGTAAGTGGGGGGTTCCATTTGTCATCCACTTGCCCCTCACTTGCTCTTTGTGAAAGGAGTTTGACCCGTTTTAAGCTTAAAACGAGTCGACCCGTTTTATGGTATCAAATTGGTGGGTATCGAATTTGTGACACTCAAAAAGCATATCGGCAAATATATAACTAATACGGAGTATGATAATCTTATGATAATTTTCCAGGAAAAAAGTATTGGAAAAGTTTACAAGACAGATATGTTAATGGTTTTAGTGTTTCTTTTTGCTAAATGGTTCTCTACAAGTCATATGTAGTGTCGTTTTATGTTTGTAGTAGCTTTTGGAAACATTAGATTCGTTTTAGCAAAGATTTATTTTCAGTCTTTCCTTTACAGTTCTTTGTTCATCACTATGCATCCATGTGCCTTGTTGTGATAAAGTATTCAAAGATTCATGACCTCATTTCAGATAGTGTAATTTTTATGATTGAGAGCTATTACACTACAATGCTGCCGCCTGTAGGTGCAACTTTGAATTCCTTTGTTTAAATGGTCCATACATCCAAGCTACTTAACAAAATCAGTTCGTCTCGCTCTTTTCTTTGGAGTATAAGTAACAAATTTATGATAAAATACGGACACTAAATTACCCCCATTTTATTATTAAAAATGCGCATTTTATTGACTACTTTTTAACTTAAAGTGGTTAGATCACCTTTTTATCATGAAATAATCGAACTTGTCCTATCGTAACTTATCATGATCGTAAATAAGAATTTGGGTTGATGATGGGTTTCAAGCTATTTCTTAATAATGGGCCCATATCCTCACATGTTTGTTGTATTATTATTTTTATTTTTAATTTGAAGGGAGTCATTGGTTAAAGTGATCGGTCCAAACTTATGATGACGATACCACGATATAAATCGAGCTTACATGGTCAGATGACACGCACATAATGCCAAAAAGTAGGAACATGATCTATAATACAAAGAAAGAGACGAGAAGTGGAGGAAAATTCCAAACCGATTTACCTTGATTGAGAGGCCTGAGGTGTAACACCCTCGATTTTACCATAATGGATAATTTAATAAAGGCCGTTGATTTTATAATTTCTCTTCTATTTTTATTTGATAAAATATTTCAAATTGCTAATTTATCATTATTAGCTTTTAATTTTACGAGAATTCCATTTTTATTTTAGTTTGGCCAAAACCGTTTCTTAGTTGTTCGTTTAAAGTTCGGAATTTGATTCTACGTGAAATTTGAGTAGAACCCAATTCTTTAATGTATGGGTCAATTTAGTGTTATTGCGTCAAGTTTTTAGGTCTAATTGTTGAAGGGAGCCTTCATTTCTTCATCTTACTCGTAAAATTTCAGCATACCTTGTTTCTTCATAACATCCATTAATCCTTCAAAATTCAAAAGCTTAAGACGAACGTCATTTGTTCGTTTCTCAACGAAAGTCCATGATTTTGGTACCATTCTTCCCCTCTCATTCTTCTCTTCCTTTTAATACAATAAAATCTCATTGTTCTCCAACTTTTATAAAACCTCATCATTTAGATGTAATTTTAAGACAGATATAACATCTTCGTTTTTTTAACCAAATTTAGATCCGTTTCATATCCCGGAATCCTCTCACCGTCCTCCTTCTTTGTAGGTAAGAAAGGATTGAATTTTTGAACTTATTTTTAAACCCTTTTTCCAGAATTTCAGTTATAACTTCTTACCTTGTTGATTGTCGTCAAAAGATGGAATTTTAGAGATTTGGGTCAAGGGATCCGTAGATGTCGATATTTAGCTTGGTATCCGAAGATTTGAAATGCGAGAAGGTAACGTAGACAGGTTACTCGATATTACTTTGTTTGAGTAGTTTGTTTTGTTAGATTTGAAGTTAATATGTTAAAGATTTGGTCTTTAAGTCCTCCTGTATTGAAAATATGGATTGTTGGATGGTTTTTTTTTGCAGTTGTAAAAATAGAGTACATTATGTGCCCAAAAATTTATTAGCAATTCTATGGGCCCTCTTATTAAGACTAGGAGGTAAAAACGAAAATGAGAGACAGTGAAAAAGCAGAAAAAGAGATTTCAGATCCTCTAGGATTCCATAGATATAGTGATGACTCTCGTTGCAGCCATATATCTGGTAAAGAAGTTAGTCAGTCAAGATATGAATGTGGAGGAGCCCCCTTTGATCTAGCCCACTGAAGAGCCTTTTTAATGGATAAGGCTTCTGCCTGTAAGGGTGATTCCGACCAGGTAATAGAACCCCCATCAAAGATAATATTTCCACCAGGATCATATATACTCCACCAATCCCGAAGAGGCTTTAAGAGTCTTGGTTCATCCTGCGTTAATCTTAATCCTTACACACTCACACTTGTTAATATCACCAATAATACTGACAACACCAAAATGTGTCGTGTTTTGTACTGTTAATTAGTTCTGTTTAATGTACTTTTTACGGGTCGTTAGCATCATTTTATGCTAACCGTAGTCCTTCTAATTATGTTGTTATTTGGTATTTTTAAGTCAAACTTTAGAGTGAAACCCGGAAGTCAACAAAAGTCAAAGTCAAACCCGAGACCCGAAGACCAAACCCGACAATTGGAATGGGCTAGGAGCAAATTATCAATGCAAGAAAATCAAGTCCAAAGGGTCAATGGAAGTCAAGGGAAGACTAGCATTTAAAGGGGTCAACGAAAGTCAAGGCGAGCAACAAGAGTAAAAAACGGCAGCGTGAAACGCTGCCAGCGCACTTGAACGCTGCCGGCGTCCCACGACGCTGCCAGCGTCCGTGGGCGCTGCCAGCGTCCTGGCCTGAGACACGTGTTCCTTCATTTTCCATCTTGTCATTTTGAGGCCCATTTCTCGAAGGCCCTAGGTTTTCAAGTCAAGGGTATAAAAGAGCCAGATTGTAGAGAGGGAGAACATTCCATTCATTATATTCATTCCATAATTTCCATAACATTCCACAACAAAGCTCTCTCATTTTTGGTTCTTCATTTTGGCTTGTAATTTGAGTTGAACTTCATTTTTGGGTCGTAATTCTTGATTATGGGTAGCTAATCTTCCATTTCTTAGTGTAATTGGAACAAGTTTCCCTCTTTTAGCATTGTAAGTCTCTTTGAACCTCTTTTTCTTTATTTAAATACCATTTTCTCATGTTTATTTTCCATTGTTGAATGAATTTTGTTGAGACTAACCATCTTAGCAAGTGTTTGTTTAATTAGTGCTTTGTCTAGATAAATTTGGTTAATTTGTCTTGATATTGTTGAAGCAAACTTGAAAGATTGTAACTTTGGTTTAAAGTTGGAATCTTTTGAGTGGAATTTGGTTTATTGTGTGATTAGAACATGGCTTAATGTTTTATTACATGATTCTAGCTTGTTTCTTTGGTTTTGTTCTTAAAGCTTGCATCTTTGATTTGGGCTCATGGTTTAATTGTGACAACCCTCACGAATGCGGAAATAAAACATAACAAGCATGTGATTTATATAGCGGAAAATATGTTATTTTAAAAACCTTTTTACATGCCAAATTAAAAGTACGAGGAATGTCAAATAAATACAAACTAAAGTAGAATATACTACAAAGAGACGTAGTCTCTCAAAACGTGATCAAACATAAAGTTATTAGCAAAATAGCTAAGAAACGTCTAGGGGTGAATCGTCAAGTCCAACGCCCGCTAGCTCACACCCGAACCCAAAAAGACAAGCAAAATCCATCGAATCAAGCAACCTGTTCATTCATGGAAAACATGAACGCCATAGTCAGTGGGGAGTAACTCCGGGTTCTCCCAGCCATATCACAAATAACATACTTGAACGAAAATACATAAGTAGAAGCATGCATATATAAATATACATGTGAATTACGAAAAGGATAAATCGGCATTTCAATATATATAAAGATATTGGCGCATGAAGTACAAAACCGTAATCATCAGATTATAGACAAACTCGGGGAAGACACCCTTAGGCAACTATACACTCACTAGGGCTTACATCTCACCGTTAGTGGCATACACTTGATAACATAGAAGTCGACATATGAACTGTACTGTGAGAAATATCGGTATATTTCGTCATTAATTTACGGATTATAACGAAACTATAGTATATGAATTACGAGTCATAAATGAATTGCATAATATAAAAATATAGGAATTTAGAATTAACCTTTGGTCCTAGCAAATTTGGCCTATGAACAATATTGAAATCAATATTCTCCTAATCGTTGCACCCAAGATGTTCTGAGATATGCCTTGCTTGTGCTAGAATTTTAGAGAAAAGTTACTACTAATTTTTCTTTTGTGTGATGATGAATGATAGAGAGAATTCGAGAGAAAAATCTGAATTTTTCTTGTCCCTATTCCCTTTATTTCGGCCGAGTGACAAGTAGTAGTAGAAGGAGGAGCCTGTCCTCTTTTTACTCCTCTTGTTGTTAGGGTTTTGACCGAGTAACCCTAAGAGAATAATAGGAGATCTTTTCTCTTATGTTATCTCTTATTAACCAAAAAATAAGAGAAGAAAAAGACTATTTTCTCCTTCCTTTTTCGGTTATATCAGCATGTAATATAATATATACGTCAACTATAAATATCCGTATATTTATAATTTGCTAATTAAATATAACATATTATGTTTAATTACGAATTAACATTTTAATTTGTTTAAGCTTACATTATATACCTTGATTAAATATAACGGTTTATATTCAATTACGAATTACATTTAATTCATCTCAGCTAATATTATTTAACCGTTATTAAATAATCGTATCATCATTACATTGACTAACCTTTTAGTCATATAAATCAACTAACCTTTTAGTCATATAATAAGGCATCAATATGATTATATTATTCATATAATCACATCTCTCAGACACATCCTTTAGGTGTGACTTTTAGGGACCAGTTGATCACCGCCATTAAAATGACAATAACGTCAAATCCTAGCAAGCCAACCGTTATTGATAAACGTTAATCAATTTATAAGAATACTAAGTATACCCTGTGAACCTGTAAGAGATTTATTCATGTTATCACACTAACTGTGGAGGACACTAGCTCCAACAATCTCTTACTTGTCCTTACAAGTGTATGTGCGATAACCCGATTCTCATATCCATAAATTTCTCCCACTCATTGTAAAACAATTTGCAAAGTCCGTATTTACTAAGGTCGCATTTGACAAGCGATCAGTATCAAGAGTGGTTTTCCCGACTAGAGAGTAACTGAATTGATAAACGAATCATTATTTGAGCATGGCCATGCATTTCAGTTACAACTCCTCGAGTGGCCCTGAGAAATAACAAAACCTGATAAAGGTTGGATATTTTCCTTAACTCGAATCCTGCAGATACAAGCACACTATGAAATGACCCAGTAAAAATCTACTTAGCCTCCTATTACGGTCGACCATGAGAAAGAAACCAAAGTCACCCAAAACTGCCTTAATCTCAAGAGACAGTCGATAGTCAAAAGAATCGACTCTTAGGAACACTATGAACGTCCTATCCACGACCTGGCACCGAATGTTCTGAAACATTTAGGACTCCATAACGTTGTCACGATGTCGTACGAGGTATCTTCATAACTCGTATCTGTGATCAATCAGTCAACCGTTTGACTTATGGCTCGTTGAACCCACCATCAATCAACTTCACTGTATAATTGCCAGAGTTATCAGCTCATGTAGGCGATTACGGACCAAAACAATTATAATGTAATTCAGTTCACTTTGTGGCGTTCAATGTTGTCGTACAATCCACATGAAAAACAAAATATGAAATAATACGATGATGTTATAAATAGTGCATGAAAAAGATACATTTATCTAATCCACATAAAACAGCTACTACAACTCAGGAACACGTTTAATTCCCATGGAAATAACGTGCCCTTCATGCTTATCATATTTTAACGGTTTAGTGAGAGGGTCCGCGATGTTGTCATCCGAAGCAATCTTGTCAATCACTATCTCCTTTTGCTCCACGTAATCTCGGATCATGTGAGCCTTCCGAAGTACATGTCTAGACTTGTTGCTAGACTTAGGCTCCTTAGCTTGGAAGATGGCACCTCTATTATCAAAATAGATGGTGATTGGGTCATTCGAACTAGGAACTACGGTTAGTCCTTGTAAGAACTGACGCATCCATATAGCTTCCTTTGCAGCTTCTGAAGCGGCATAGTACTCTGACTCAGTTGTAGAATCTGCTATAACACTCTGTTTGGAGCTTTTCCAACTGACCGCAGCGCCATTAAGAGTAAAGACGAATCCAGACTGAGATTTCGAGTCATCTCGATCTGTTTGGAAGCTAGCATCTGCGTAACCGATTGCGCATAGCTCAGTATCTCCTCCATAAGTCAATACCCAATCCTTAGTCCTTCGTAAGTACTTAAGGATTTTTTTGACAGCCATCCAGTGTGTTTCACCTGGATTGCCTTGGTACCGACTTGTCATACTCAATGCATATGCCACGTTCGGACGTGTGCATATCATGGCATACATGATCGATCCTATAGCTGATGCATAAGGAACACGACTCATGCGCTCGACCTCTTCTGATGTCTTGGGTGCTTGAGCTTTACTCAAATGCATCCCAGAAATCATTGGAAGGTTCCCCTTCTTGGAGTTGGTCATGCTGAACCTCTCAAGAATCTCATCTATATAAGACTCCTGACTGAGGGATAACATCCGTCGTGATCTATCTCTATAGATACGGATCCCCAATATGCGTTGTGCCTCACCCAGATCTTTCATCAGGAAATGGTTCTTTAACCATACTTTTACCGAAGATAAGAGAGGGATGTCATTCCCAATCAAGAGTATGTCATCAACATACAATATTAAGAAGACAATCTTACTCCCACTCGACTTGACATACAAGCATGGCTCCTCGACCGATTGAGTGAAACCATTCTCTTTTATCACCTGGTCGAAACGATGATTCCATCTCCGAGAAGCTTGCTTAAGTCCATAAATGGAACGCTTAAGCTTGCAAACTTTCTTAGGATTTTTAGGATCAATGAAACCTTCGGGTTGTACCATGTACAATTCCTCCTCCAAATAACCATTTAAGAAGGCGGTTTTCACATCCATCTGCCAAATTTCATAGTCATGAAAAGCGGCAATCGCTATGATTTTCCGAATGGAACGCAGCATAACTACGGGTGCAAAAATTTCATCATAGTGCAATCCTTGCACTTGAGTGAAACCTTTTGCCACTAGTCGTGCCTTATAGGTGTCTGGTTGTCCTTCTACGGAATGCTTTATCTTATAAAGCCATTTGCACTGAAGAGGCCGTACCTTATTAGGGAAATCAACAAGATCCCATAGGTCATTCTCATACATGGAGTCCATATCGGATTGCATGGCTTCAAGCCATAGCTTAGAGTCGGAACAGGTCATGGCACCTTTATAGGTAGCGGGTTCGTTACTCTCAAGGAATAAAACATTATCTCTCTCATTCTCCTCGACCATACCAATGTATCTGTCTGGAGGAATGGAGACTCTACCCGACCTCCTAGGTTCCATAGGGATGTTAACCGTAGCAGAAGTTGAAGGAACCTCTTCCTCCATTGGTTGCTCGGTTGTTGGTTCTTGAATCTCCGACAGATCGAAGGTTCTATTACTTGACTTATTCTCGAGAAACTCTTTCTCTAAGAACTTCGCACTAGCCGCAACAAAAACTCGATGTTCGGTAGGCGAATAGAAGTAATGACCAAACATTCCTTTTGGATAACCAATAAAGTATGTCTTGACCGATCGCGGGCCGAGCTTATCCTCGTGTCTCCACTTGACATAAGCCTCGCAGCCCCAAACCCGAATAAAGGACAAGTTAGGGACCGTTCCCTTCCATAACTCATATGGAGTCTTGTCTACAGCTTTAGACGGACTTCGGTTAAGTATAAGAGCAGCTGACAAAAGAGCATAACCCCATAATGAATCAGGTACTACCGTGTGACTCATCATGGATCGAACCATATCAAGTAATGTTCGATTTCTCCGTTCGGACACACCATTTAATTGAGGTGTTCCAGGTGGAGTTAACTGTAATACTACACCACAGTCTTTAAGGTGTTGATCAAACTCATTTGAAAGATATTCGCCACCACGATCTGAACGAAGTGCTTTAATCTTTCTTCCCAGTTGGTTTTCAACCTTATTCTGGTATTCCTTGAACTTTTCAAAGGACTCACTTTTATGCTTCATTAAGTAGACATATCCGTATCTACTCAAATCATCCGTGAAAGTGATAAAATATCTATAGCCGTCTCTTGCGTTTATTGACATAGGTCCACATACATCAGTATGTATGAGTACTAATAGGTCAATAGCGCGCATTCCAACGCCTTTGAAGGAAATTCGAGTCATTTTACCGATAAGACATGATTCACACGTGCCAAATGATTCGTAATCAAATGGGGAGATAGTCCCATTGTCAATGAGCTTCTTTACACGTTTCTCATTTATGTGTCCCATACTGCAGTGCCATAGATAAGTTTGATCTTTGTCACCAACCTTTAATTTCTTATTATTCACATGTAATATTTCTGTGGTTTTATCTAAGATATAAATTCCATTCATGGAAACTGCTTTGCCATAAATCATTTCATTAAAAGAGAAAATACAGCTATTGTCCTTTATTGAAAATGAAAAACCGTCTTTATCTAGTACGAAATCAGAAATAATGTTCTTAGATAAACTGGGTACATAGCAACAGTTATATAAATATAACTCAAAACCACTCGAGAGTTGGATTACATATGTTCTCACTGAAACTGCAGCAACTCTTGCTCCATTCCCCACTCGCAGGTCCACATCACCCTTTGCAAGAGGTGTGATGTTTCTTAGGCCCTGCAAATGATTACACAGATGAGAACCACAACCTGTATCAAGTACCCAAGTTCTGAAACTTGCATGGTTAATCTCAATCATATGAATAAAAGATGACATACCAACAGGAGTGACGCGGCCTGATTTTATGTCCTCACGGTACACGGGACAGTTCCTCCTCCAATGCCCAGTCTTGTGGCAATGGTGGCACTCCATGTTACTGTCCTTACTCTTTGCCTTGCCTTGTGAGCCACTGGTCTCACCAGGCCCACTTTTGCCGTTTCCTGACTTTTTAAACTTTGGCTTTCCTACAGCTAGGTCGCCATGAGCCTTGCCCTTGTTGGAAATCATGAGCACATCTTGCTTCATGCTCCCACTCAATTTCATATCATTCTCGGTCTGTACGAGAAGTGAGTGTAGCTGATGAAGACTTTTCTTCATATCATTCATATAGTAATTTGCTCTGAAAAGGGCAAAACCATCATGAAATGAATGAAGCACAAGGTCAATGACTATGCTCTCACTGATTTTGCAATCAAGTGCCTCCAGTTTCTCGACATTCTCAATCATATCAAGAATGTGTGGGCTAACCGGTTGGCCGTTCTGGAGTTTCGCCTCAAAGAAGCGACATGTATGCTCATAAGTAACGATCCTCGGTGCTTTTGAGAATTCGTTAGTGAGCGTGGTGAAAATCTTGTTTGCACCTTGGGCAATGAAGCGTCTTTGCAAATTGCTTTCCATTGCAAAGATGAGTACGTTTTTTATCGCACCCACTTCCATAACGAAGTCACTATATTCAAGTGTCTCGTTAGCTCTCGCATTGGGGCCTGGGTTTGGCGGTATTGGCTCAGTCAAGTACTTGAGCTTACCGTCAGCAATGGCAGCATTCCGTAATGCCGCCTCCCAGTCCGCAAAGTTGGACCCGTCATTCTTAAGTCGCGTGGACTGATTCATCTTGTCCATAAAAGCTTTAAGCCAGGATTCGCGCGCGAGCGTGGCACTTGGCATAGTGATATCAGTATTTCCAGCCATTTGTTATATGCAGTATTATCAATATGAACTAGTTCTACACTGAAAAAGAAGAAAAAAAACCTAATAAGCATACTCATCGATTTGAATGTAAGTCTAGTGCAAAATTTGTTTTAATGCAAAGACTCGAGCATTTATACAATTGACCTCCCTCAAGAATTATATAAATGATCCCAAGACTCAATTATCTGTAAATTGATAAGCCAACCTCTTGGCTAATTATACCTTTAGAATTCTTGGTCGATAAATTTCTGTAAATTCTATCTTTAGTCCATCATAATCACGAGAAACTCTTCGACTATAATGTTGAGATAAAATAGGTCAACACACACTACTTACCCAACGTAGAAGGGGTCATATGGAGAGTAAGGTCCTATATGCCTACCGACGAAGAAGGGATTCATAGTAGTTTGGCCTATAAAGACTAGTCTAAATTTTAGGTTTAGAGGAAGATCCCATCAATTTTATTTTAATTCAATTTTAAGTGAACTAATATCTAGCATGCGAGAATGAATAAACTAAAATGATGGCTTAAATTCGAGTGACATCTTTATGTCCATGATAACTAACATTCAAACTATATGAGTCAGTTTTCAAGCATTTTAGTAGTAGGTGGTTTGGTTTAGGCGGAATATGATGCACTAACTATCATGTGATGAAAAAGCAACAAGAACGGAAAAATACATAAAAATATTACAAAGTCCTAGTGTGGCCTATCTACCAAAATGAACAAAAATACAACTTTGGAATCCAACCCATTTGGACCCGAGAAGCTTGTCTTGATATTCCATCTTGGTCCACGTAGCGGGAGTGAGCAATCCGATCTCCATCTTTGGTCTTCTCAAAATACATTTAATTGACCGGGCTTTGTCGCGAGCCCGATGCAAAGATAATTACTCACACTTAGGCTAACAACATAAAAAATATAATTAGGGAAGTAGGGATCGATCCACAGGGAGTATGTGTTAACAATGAATTGCTATGGGGTGATTTTCATTTAAGTTCAATTCATTTAGGGTGATTGCCTAAACTACTAACATGAAATAAAATGACAAGTATGTAATGACGATATTTAAATGACGAGTATGGAAATTGCAAATAAAATAAATCTAATCTAATTGACGGAAAGAAAGGTGACGATAATTAAATCTAACTAAGAACGATAATTAAAATGACAATATTGAAAAGCTATCTAACTAAACTAATACACTAGCAAATAACAATAAAGTAAACTATCTAAGGACGGTCATAAAATGACGGTAAAGTAAACTAACTAAACAACAATAAAATAAACTATCTACAACAGTAAAATAAACTATCTAATCAAATTGATATAGAGAAAGAGAAATTCATGTGAAATGATTTAAAAGTTTTATTGATACCAACATTAGAATTACTACGATTGTCTAAGCCTTGTAGCGGTATATTCCTCTCGGATTCGTACCGACTTTTTAATGGGTCCTAACGTCTTCTCAGCCTGGTTAGGTCACTAAACCCCTATTGGTAGTCCTAATTCCCATCCCAACTCTCGTTTCTAAGACGGAAATTGACTAATAAAAACAATTGTTTATGGCCACTAAACAAAGTTATAGAATTTGACACGACCAAAGGAAGAAACAAACTAGGTGGTTCTATTGGTATCGACTCTTCTTTTAATTCATTCTAACTAGCAAATCATTTCAATATTACAATTTTATTTATTGTATTTACACAATGATAATCTTACAATGTTATATCTAATTTATGTGATTAAGTAAATTAAGAGGAAAATGATGAACAATATTAAACTATGAAATAAAAGTACTAAAGTGATTACGGTGATTATATTAATAATGATTCTAGTGATGAATTCCATGATGATTATTATATGATTAGGCAAAATAAAAGAGGACATACTAGACGATATTTTGGTTTTGACTAGATTACTTTTATATTGATTTCCTAACAACAACAATATAAAAACAAGACTAATGAGATTATAGTTCATGATGTCGGAAATTGCATAAGTAAATCAAGGCTAGAAAATTACCGAGTTTGGAATGCAAATTATGTAAGAAAGAAAGTAAAGAACAAATATCCAACCCAATGTAATGACAAATGCTTAAAGGAACACTAGAAAAGTACTAGGAAATTGTTGTAAAAACTAGTCTAAAATTGCATAAACTATAATCTAAAAACTTGTATGAAAGAAAGAAGTAAACTATGTAATATTGTGTATGATTGTGTTAAGTTGTGTCTTCAAATGTTGAGATGCTCCTTGGCTTTTATAGGGCTGCTTGGCTGCTGCATTTCGTCCAAATTCATACCTTAGACAAAGCCGTAAAACACTCCATTAAATCTTGGTAGAAGAAGAGCCAAGAGACGTCCATCAGCAAACATACCAGATCGGGTATGTGGTAATCCGATCGGGTATGTAACCCAGATGGATTTTTCCGTCTCTTCCAATTTCGTCTTTGGGCACGGAATCCTATGCCTTGGTCTTTGGTCAATGTAACACGTAATTGGGCTTGGGCTAGTCTTCCTGACAGGGTCGTCGCGTACCCTAATCAAAGATAAATAACCCAGACTAGGCTAACAACAAATTAATGTAATTAGGGAAGTAAGGGGTCGATCTCGGGGAGACGGGAGATACTTGTGAATAGTTATGGTTAGAGCTCTATCTTGTACGATTGGCAAATGTTTGTCACTAATTACTAAATACTATAATAAAAATGATAACAATACAATAAATAAAAGGATCTAGGGAAGTAGGTTCACACATTTAGATTAACATATTGATGCAATTGGATTTAGAACATGCAAATAATTCATTGTGAGTTCGTAAGAATGATGTGTTCATTACAATCATAGATCAGATGGTCTAGCAGGCTTTTAGGCAATTTACTAGGTCTTAATCTACCATGTCATGCTTTGTCTATTCAATTCACGTATTTCTACCTTGGAAAAGAATTCCATTTTAGTCAATGATTTTTGGCCAGAAATCGTTAACTATCGTTACAATCCAAACATGCATAGACACAACGTTTTAAAGGCATAATTTCTTTTATCCATTTATCATCTTTTAATCAATCTAACATGGCTATCCTACACCCTAGAAAAACGACTACTTATGCATGATTAACAATGAAAGGGAAACTAAGATTATAAAACTAAGAATGATAAACATGATAAAGGAAATACTAAAAGAAAATGAAACTATAATGTAAACACGAGAATAAGGATTACCGGAAAGGATGATCAAAGATTGAAATGGAATAAGAACTTGAATAGGAAATGCAAACCCGGAAACTTGAGTTCCAATTACAAGTAGAACCATACAATTGAAGAAAACTTAGAACTAAACTAAACTAGAGAAAACTAAAACTAAACTAAACTAAGAAAGATTAGAGAAAGAAGAAAAACTAAACTAAAGAGAGAAGTGTTTTTTGTACATAAGATTGTGTGTTGAGAAGAGGGGCTGGAGCTCTCTTTATATAGCATTAGGGTTTCGTGGGGAAGGGGTCAAGCATTGAACATATAGGACAAAAAGGAGAAGTTGAAGCAATTAGTGCGGATCAGCAGGGATACCCGATCGGGTACCCACTTACCCGATCGGGTAAGTTGCACTCTGGGAGCTTTTGACTAACTTTTCATCACCCTTTGCTTTGCCTTGATTTCCATCATCCCCCTTGACCTCTTCAATCGGGTTTGTTGATAGGGTTTGATGTAAAGCGATGAATTCTTCCGCCTAATTGATTGATCTTCCGACAACTAAGAAACTGTCTTTGCTTCTTCTCTCTTTTGAGTTAGTGAACCTTCTTGAAATGCCTTTGACATGGTCAAACTTGCTTCTTCAAATCGTCGGGTTCTAGGCAAATGCTCGGGAATATAGAAAAAGGGCGTAGAAACGTCACTTTCCCTACAAAACAGGTTAGAACATAGGAATTCGCCTAGAAGACGATATTAGCTCATAAAAAAGCTTAACAAAGCAAAAATTACATACAAAACCGAGCTAAATCGGGGGTTAAAATCATACAAATATTCACTTATCAAACTCCCCCAAGCTAAACCTTTGCTTGTCCTCAAGCAAATATAACAAACAATACCAAGACAAGGTTGCAAGCATTGGCTACTACACCATCAGGAAACAAATCTCAACATAAAGCTTTGAAAACATAATGAATCATAACCCAAAAGCAACGTGGGCAAGAATGATACATAAACATGGCTGAGATTTACATAACGGCGTAGCACAAAGAATTTCACTATAGAATTTCGGTTCTTGCATGATCTTTTGACAAATGGACTCTCACGCACACTTGACACTAAGTAGTCAAAGGGGATTTCTTATGTGTAAATGTTTTTGAGACGCTCACCTATCTACGACTTATGAAACTGTGTCCGCAGTCTAATATGGTAAACAATTCAAAACACAAGTCAAAGATCATAATGCACATAGAAAAGAAGCCGGAAAAAGATGAAGAAGGCTTTGGGAAATGGGTGAAAGGTGGACAAACAGTTATGGTCATGTGAAGGTTAGAATGAGCTAGCAACTGACCAATGATAAATGGATACTCAATCCAAACTTTCGGTTAATTCCCAAAAGACGAAAAACGAAGCCAGAACTGAACAATTGGCTTATTACACACGAAACACAAGGGTAAACTCCTTCTGAATATTGAACTTGACATTTTGAGGAGATACTCACAACTTCTTCTTTTATTTCTTTTTTTTTCTTTTTCAATTTTCCGATTTTTTCTTTTTTCTATTTCTTTCTTTTCTTTTCTTTTGAACATCACTTCTTGAATATTTTTCGTTCTCCAAATTCACTTTGTCATTAAGGAACAAAATCTTCTCAAAAGAGCACCCATACACCATAGTCTAGCTACTAGCTCAAAAGGTAGGCAGTTTTTATATGTAGCTATTATTTTGTGAAGCATTTGTATGAAGGGGCAAATTTTGAGGGGTAATTAAAGTGAAAAAGGCTTCAAATCTTAGTGAATCATGAATGCAATGCTTATAGGAATGAAATGAGAACCATACTTATGCGTTTTGACATGACACATATCACAAGGAGAACTACACACACCTAGATGAGACTGGGTATGGATGTACCAGTCTAAGGAGGTTCTACCTTACAATATATGTAGTTTGCCAAATGTCAAGATCAAGCGTACTCATCTATAGATTCATTCCATGCCTACTGTGTACAAGACTTCCCCATGTATGCAAAATTCAATAAATATTGAATCATTATCTTTTGAAAGCTCTAAGTTTGGGAAATGTAACATGATAGCATAATAAACAAGCAAGCAAAGCATGAAAAGCATTCAATTGTGTTCAAAATTTAAAATTTCTCTCTAAAATCTTCTCTTTCTTATTCAAAATTTGAAAAATATAACTAAAATGCAAAATGGGAAAATGCAATCCCTCCCCCAAGCTAAACATCACATTGTCCTCAATGTGAGCACGAAGACTAAACATGCAACGAGATGCTTAATGGGAAGAAGGGTAAAAAGGGAAAAAGATGAAAGAAAAGTGAAGCTTACTAGTGAGCGCGGACTCCCCCAAGCTAGTCTTTTGGACTTGACAAGGAAGGTCTTCATAGATTCTTCAAAAACTCTCTCATCTGCAAGGTAAATCTAACAAAACAACGAAAAAGGGAAAAATAAAAATAAAATGCAAAAAGAAAGGGAAAACACGGGTTGCCTCCCGAGAAGCGCAATTTAAAAGTCTTGCTAGACTCTTTATTAATGAAAATCATTCTTTGTGCCTTAAAAAGCATGTCAATGCCCTTAGAAGTCGATCATATACCTGCGCATGAGCTATACAAAAACATATGTAAGCAATTGACAAGATATAGGCATGAAATATTGAAGGTAAGAATTGATATATCTTATCATTGTGCGCATGACAAACTTCATAGATGACCACTGAACTGCTCCACTCGTCAGTGAGAGATGGAGTGAAATGTTTAAGATCATGGAACAAACAATTAGTTCCCAAAATATCATTAGTGGACTCTAATTGGGGGTAGGGTGAATCAAAGGATTGGGAATCAAAAATGGGTGGTTGATCCCACTTAATTTCAAGGCTAGGTTCACAAAACCCAGTATCATTTTCAAATAAATCTGGAATATCCTTAGCGAAGGGATTTTCAAAGAAATATGATGACTCGATCGACGACTCTCCATTGGAGTCACAAATGGGCTTAACAACATCCTTGTCTAAAGTCTCGACTACCATATGGTCAATATCAATAATGGGGGTCTCAAAATTGTCAAATGGAACGACACTAGAGTGACTTTCAATAGAAAAGGTTGGACCATCATCATCGTCATCTATTAATTCATATGATTGGGGAGAATAGACTTATATGGGGGCTGAAAAAGCATAGGAGAAATTAGACTCACATGGGGGGGGTGAAAAAGCATAAGGAAAATTGATTGGCTTACATTTTTTAAACGTGGGTTCTTCCTTTTGCCCTTTGAGCATTTGAATTTGAGCCATGATTTCATTGATTTGCTTTTGGATTCTCAACCGCCGGTGCGTTTCTTCCCGAGATTGGGATGCCATAAAGTCCAAGAAAATCCAAAGTTCCTCTCCTCTCTTCTGATAAAAACTTCCACCACTCAATTGCATAGCCAGGCTATGATACTCAATGAGCATTCCATGAAGCACGACATCTCTCATATAAGTCTCATCAAGGGTATACCCAAGAGAGATAATATGGTTAGAATAGCTATAAAATCGGTCGAGGTATTCATGGAAAGGCTCATTCTCGCATTGTGGAGGTTGGAAATAGATAGTCATTGAGAGAAAATAAAGCAATCCCTTTGAAAGAAAATATTCCTATTACCTGAAAAGAGTCACTATACTACAAGGAAAAGGTGAGAAAAATCTCAAGGAACAAGTGTTCCTCGACACAAAAGAAAAGAAAAAAAAAAGAAAAAGACAAGGTAAAACTCTACTAATCACAAATAAACAAAACCGTGCTCCCCGGCAACGGCGCCAAAATTTGACAGGGTTGTCGCGTACCCTAATCAAAGATAAATAACCCAGACTAGGCTAACAAAAAATTAATGTAATTAGGGAAGTAAGGGGTCGATCTCGGGGAGACGGGAGATACTTGTGAATAGTTATGGTTAGAGCTCTATCTTGTACGATTGGCAAATGTTTGTCACTAATTACTAAATGCTATAATAAAAATGATAACAATACAATAAAGAAAAGGATCTAGGGAAGTAGGTTCACACATGTAGATTAACATATTGATGCAATTGGATATGGAACATGCAAATAATTCATTGTGAGTTCGTAAGAATGATGTGTTCATTACAATCATAGATCAGATGGTCTAGCAGGCTTTTAGGCAATTTACTAGGTCTTAATATACCATGTCATGCTTTGTCTATTCAATTCACGTATCTCTACCTTTGAAAAGAACTCCATTTTAGTCAATGATTTTTGGCCAGAAATCGTTAACTATCGTTACAATCCAAACATACATAGACACAACGTTTTAAAGGCACAATTTCTTTTATCCAATTATCATCTTTTAATCAATCTAACATGGCTATCCTACACCCTAGAAAGGTGACTACTTATGCATGATTAACAATGAAAGGGAAACTAAGATTATAAAACTAAGAATGATAAACATGATAAAGGAAATACTAAAAGAAAATGAAACTATAATGTAAACACGAGAATAAGGATTACCGGAAAGGATGATCAAAGATTGAAATGGAATAAGAACTTGAATAGGAAATGCAAACCCGGAAACTTGAGTTCCAATTACAAGTAGAACCATACAATTGAAGAAAACTTAGAACTAAACTAAACTAGAGAAAACTAAAACTAAACTAAACTAAGAAAGATTAGAGAAAGAAGAAAAACTAAACTAAAGAGAGAAGTGTTTTTTGTACATAAGATTGTGTGTTGAGAAGAGGGGCTGGAGCTCTCTTTATATAGCATTAGGGTTTCGTGGGGAAGGGGTCAAGCATTGAACATATAGGACAAAAAGGAGAAGTTGAAGCAATTAGTGCGGATCAGCAGGGATACCCGATCGGGTACCCACTTACCCGATCGGGTAAGTTGCACTCTGGGAGCTTTTGACTAACTTTTCATCACCCTTTGCTTTGCCTTGATTTCCATCATCCCCCTTGACCTCTTCAATCGGGTTTGTTGATAGGGTTTGATGTAAAGCGATGAATTCTTCCGCCTAATTGATTGATCTTCCGACAACTAAGAAACTGTCTTTGCTTCTTCTCTCTTTTGAGTTAGTGAACCTTCTTGAAATGCCTTTGACATGGTCAAACTTGCTTCTTCAAATCGTCGGGTTCTAGGCAAATGCTCGGGAATATAGAAAAAGGGCGTAGAAACGTCACTTTCCCTACAAAACAGGTTAGAACATAGGAATTCGCCTAGAAGACGATATTAGCTCATAAAGTGGCTTAACAAAGCACAAATGACATACAAAACCGAGCTAAATCGGGGGTTAAAACCATACAAATATTCACTTATCACTTCCTTTGACTTGGGTTGATGTTTTCCTTTGAGAAACAAAGTCAAAGTCCAAGATGAGTCCACTCGAGGAAGGATGTAGCGGAATCATAGTCAAATCGTGAAATTGCTATCATCTGTTCCTTGTAAACTCGTATTCTAGTGCCTTTGCTCTATAAAGTAAGAAAATATAGCAAAACCGCTTCATTTCCTATAAAACGAGACAAAGCACGCAAAACAACTAGAATAGCAATATTAGCTCGTTAATCACTTAACAAAGTGCATAAATCGTATAGAAATCGAGTTAAAACGGGGGATAAATTAGTACAAAATATCACTTATCATTAATAAATTACAAAATATAAACCTATTGACATTCTACTTTAAAAAACATAATTTAATAAAAAATAAAATGGAGATTCGAGATCTCAAAATTACATCAAAGATCATGTTTCCATCATTACGAAAACATGATCAACTAAAGCCACACTAGGTAATACAAATTACAACCGATTGCAAAAATACGTAAATTAAACCATTCAACCATTCATTCAACAAAATAAAATGCATCAACTATAAATTAATCATCCAAGACATAATTCTTCAATTATGAATAATAATTTATCCAAACCACCTTTTAAAATGATCAAAATTAGGTGACAATTCCTTAATTAATCACAATAACCCCAACCAAACAATTAAAAAAAACGAAACAATTTTTTTTTCTCTTTTGGCAGCCACGGATATATTTTTTATTTTATTTAAAATATACAATTTAATTTGATGTTACTAATATTTTCAAGATTGGTACAAATCATCAACTACAAATTCATCATGTTATCGTCTTAACTATTTAAAACAACAATTATAATGAACCAAAATAGAAAAACACGGCAAAAATTTTTTTTTTTTTTTTTATACGGATGAACAGTGAACAGTACAAATTTTTTTTTTTCTTCTTCGTCAGCAACAGCAAAAAGAACAAGAAAAAAAACTTTTTTTTTTCTTTTCTCTATACTCGGCCGAAATCAAAAACAAAAAAAAAGAATTCTAATCTTATATTTCACCAGTTATGAAAAACATATAAAATAATTTCGTAGCCCTTGGCTCCGATACCACTTGTGAGAAATATCGGTATATTTCGTCATTAATTTACGGATTATAACGAAACTATAGAATATGAATTACGAGTCATAAATGAATTGCATAATATAAAAATATAGGAATTTAGAATTAACCTTTGGTCCTAGCAAATTTGGCCTATGAACAATATCGAAATCGATATTCTCCTAATTGTTGCACCCAAGATGTTCCGAGATATGCCTTGCTTGTGCTAGAATTTTAGAGAAAAGTTACTACTAATTTTTCTTTTGTGTGATGATGAATGATAAAGAGAATTCGAGAGAAAAATCTGAATTTTTCTTGTCCCTATTCCTCTATTTTGGCCGAGTGACAATTAGTAGTAGAAGGAGGAGTCTCTCCTCTTTTTACTCCTCTTGTTGTTAGGGTTTTGACCGAGTAACCCTAAGGGAATAATAGGAGATATTTTCTCTTATTTTATCTCTTATTAACCGAAAAAAAAGAGAAGAAAAAGACTATTTTCTCCTTCCTTTTTCGGTTATATCAGCATGTAATATAATATATACGTCAACTATAAATATCCGTATATTTATAATTTTCTAATTAAATATAACATATTATGTTTAATTACGAATTATCATTTTAATTCGTTTAAGCTTACATTATATACATTGATTAAATATAACGGTTTATATTCAATTACGAATTACATTTAATTCGTCTCAGCTAATATTATTTAATCGTTATTAAATAATTGTATCATCATTACATTGGCTAACCTTTTAGTCATATAAATCAACTAACCTTTTAGTCATATAATAAGGCATCAATATGATTATATTATTCATATAATCACATCTCTCAGGCACATCCTTTAGGTGTGACTTTTAGGGACCAGTTGATCACTGACATTAAAATGACAATAACGTCAAACTCCTAGCAAGCCAACCGTTATTGACAAACGTTAATCAACTGATAAGAATACTAAGTATACCCTGTGAACCTGTAAGAGATTTATTCATGTTATCACACTAACTGTGGAGGACACTAGCTCCAACATGTACGCATCAGATTAGAAATACACTCGGGGAAGACACTCTTAGGCAACTATATACTCACTAGGGCTTGTATCTCATCGTTAGCGGCATATACTTGATAAGATTGAGACTCGACATATAAACCATGCCAAGTCATCCAACGATCACAAATAATCAATCATATAATCATCCGTCCAAACGTACGAATACGTTGACAACATCTCTCACGGTAAATGACACGCACTAGCACCATGTACAAGCCGTATGATTAAAATCGCATCCACGAGATAAGCATTTCCCTGAACGCATACACGATTCATCATTTCGTATATGTAGACTAATTTCCTCCTGGTAGAACGATGATCATAATACGGTCCTAGTCTAAATCTGGCCAGACTCTCGGAATCACATTTTCCGATTGGACATGCGATGACATTTCGCATCCAAGACTCGGTCAAACATAGAAGCCGTGTACCCCAAATTAGGTCAACCTTCACGAAAAAGGCGGAAAAGAGCACAAGCATCATAACAAGCGGTACGCTCCATGCAATGACAACACCTCGCAAGTATACAACATTTGACGGCCGGGTCGATCAAAGCAAAGCGTTCGCCTCCCAACAACGTCGTCATATGCCCACTAACACATGCAATTAAGCAGTAAGGGTACACTCCTCGTTCCGACATTCCAGCCTTACAAACGTGGAGGTAGCCAGGGGAATGAGAGTACAAAGCACATAACAAATAGTGTTCAAACCATAACATGTGTAAAACCGACTCAAAGTGGGATATATGAAAAACCGTCACAAAACATGTGATACAAGCGAATGGAATATCATATATTCGAAACATTAATATTTAAATTCATTACGTAAATTTATACGATAAACGAACCATCAGAAATATTATAAATGAAAACATAAGTAAGAATTACAAATAGGTTGGCAGCGTGTGCCAGCTGGTCAAGAGGACTGGCTGCTGGCTACCCGGCTGGCACCAATGTCACAGTTGAAAAACAATTGAAAATCCAGCGTGTCCCAGACGGTCAAAGGGACCGGCTGCCGGCTACCCGGCTGGGACCAATATCATACGAGAAAAAGAAAGCAATTTAAGGTATGTCTCAGCCGGTCGGCTGACCGGCAGCCGGTCGGTCGGCTGAGAAATAATGCATACTAAAACTTTACGTAACAACAATTCAACATCAGCCACTCCTCAGCCGGTCAGCTGACCGGCTGCCGGTCGACAGGCTGGGGTCAATTATGCACGAAAACATCAATTTCAGTATGGCTCATAATACAACAAACATCATCTAACATTAAAAATCATCAATTCTCAATATCAATTATCAACTAACAACAACTATCATCAACAACACAATTCCTATGATTACTAATCCTATTCTAAATACGATTACTAACATAGAAAACACATTAAAACACGTAAAGATAACGAGTAACCCTTCACCGTTACCTTTTCGCGTCTTCAATCCTTGTCGAGGTCCTCCTCTACTAAGTAGTAGTCTTTGTCGAGGTCTTGGAGGTCACCACCTACAATTAGATAATAAAAGATGAATATAATTCACCTTTGAGAAAGACGGATAAATTGAAAAGCGAGAAAGACGGTAATTTTATTACCAATTAAGATAGAGGACGATGAGAGGGAAATATTGAGATAAAAATTAGCGGATTTGAACAAGTAATGAAGGAGAAGTGACGATTTTGAGATTGAGCAAGTATGAAACTTAGGTTTTGGTGGTTACTTGATGAAGAAGAAGAAGTAAGTGGAAAATGAGGGAGTTAGGGTTTGAGGGAGCATGAGGGAGTAAGTGGAAAAATATGGGGAAAAAGCGCATAAGCGCCTTAAGGCGTAACTTACTCGGAATTTCGCGTAAAGTCCGAAAACGAACTCGGATTTTCTAAAATGACACGGCTAATTAAATTCTAGACTAAAACTAAATTTCGCTAAAAAGTATCCATATAATATTTTTACTATAAAAATAGGGTACATTTGCGGGTGTTACATTAATGGGTGTAAATTGGGTTGTAAAGGGTCATTCTTGGTTGATTTAATCCATGTTGACTAATTTCTTAGAAACTTGTATTAGATAACTAGAGAAGAGAGGAAAGGAAGAGTCTTTACTTTGTTAATTGTTGGGAACTTGGGAAAATTAAACTAAGTTGTTTCTCTATATTTGAATATTTAAATCTTTAGTATTTGTTGGTTATTTTAGACTTGTTAATGAAATTCTCAAATCAAACTTTCTCCATATGTGTTATCCTACATGTTTTTGCCATTGTTAATATCATAGTTTGTAATTAATTTAAGCTTTTGTCTTAATTAGTGTCTTAATTTGCGATTTGAGTAATTAATTAGTAATTAGTTTTGTTAATTCGCTTTTAGCAAGAGTTTAAATTAGATTAATTAAGTTAATCCCGCCTTCTCTCGGGTTCGACCCTATTCTTACCATTTACTACCTTTTTTTAAGATAGTTTATGTTTGTTTAGGAGATATAAATTGTGGTTTGATCGTAACTAATTAGCGGATTAAACGACACGCCAATTAGCCTCGTCAAATTTGGCACCGTTGCCGGGGATAGCAATATAGCTAAATTTTAAATTTGAACTATTGTTAGTGTCATAACTTGTTTAGATTGTTTTTCAAATATTTTTATCTTATTAGTTACTTTGTGTGATATGCTCTTGGGTTGCTATTCTTGTTTCCTTAGCAAACCATATTGAAGTTAGTAATTTGTGTTGTTGAGTTGTTGTAGAGTTTATGCCTAGGTCACAAGAGGGAATTGGTGACCAAGACATTGATCCATCCCCAAGTAGCATATCAAATTGGTTATTTTCAAATCCCCTTTATAGGAGACCTTTTTGGAGGGAACCTAGTGAAGAGGAAGTGGAAAATAATATTTTTCAAGAACAACCGGAAGAAGAGTTTGAGTCACCACCTAGGATACCATCTCCATTGAACGTCCTTTACCCACCTAATATGGCGGAGGATAATAGGACAATAGGTGAGATTCGGGCAAGAAACTATGAGGAGCAACCCCTTTGTATTGCATATCCTCCCATGGGGGATGTGAACTTTGAGCTCAAAGGTTTCTTCGTCCACAACTTACCTAAATTCCATGGCATGGTGGGGAACGACCCTAATAGACACTTGGCCCAGTTTCATATGATTTGCCAAGGTGCTATTCCAGAAGAGGTGACCGAGGATCAATTAAAGTTAAGGGCATTCCTTTTTTCTCTTCAAGATGCCGCGAAAGAATGGCTCTTTTGCCTCCCGGCTCACTCCGTTACCACGTGGGTGGGCTTAAAGAAAAAGTTTCTTTAAAAGTATTATCCGGATTCAAGACACAATCACTCCAATAAACTTATCACTACTATTGAACAAGAAATGGGAGAGACCCTTTATGATTATTGAGAGCGTTTCAAAAGTCTCGTGGCAAGATGCCCATACCATGGCATGTTGGGAGATGATTTGTTGACAGCTTTCAATGAGGGGTTGTACCGGAGGTGGAATTGACACCCTTAATGTGGCTGAGGCCAACAATATTATCGAAAAATTGGCAATGAACACAAGGAGCTATGGAAGAAAGAGTGAAAGGGGAGGAGGCTCTAGGAATGTATCTTCCATGGAGGATCCTTATGCTTTTCAAAACCACAAGATCATGCAAGAAATGGGTGAACTTAAAAGTATGATGTCAAACTTGGTTGTTAACAAAGGTAACTCATTCTCTCAACACACCGAACCAATTGAATGCTCATATTGTGGGGGTGCCCATGCCACCAACACATGCTACATCATGATTGAACAAGGAGCAAGTATGGAAAGTGTTAATGCTATGGGGTATGGGAATTACAATTCAAGGAACCCAAGTGAAGGGGGAGTGTACAACCAAGCGGGGAACCGCGACCTTTTGGGATGGGGAGGGGATAAGTCGAAAAGCTTTGAAAATGGTCAATTCAATCATTTGAGATCCCAAAATCCCACCCAAAACCGGAATTCCAATTTCCAACAAAACCCCCAAAGAATTTACAACAATCAAAGACCCAATAATTCAAATTTCCTAAGTAACTCTCAATCTCAAAACAATGCTCAAAGACAATCGAACCAAGGCCCCATTCAAGGAAATTCCTCTTCTCAAGGGAACTTGAGTGATATTTTGCAAACACTCCTTGCCAATCAAGAGAAAGATAGGGAGGAGGCAAGGAGAAATAGAGAAGAGGCAAGGAAGGATAGGGAGGCAAACAACCTTAGGGTAAGCAACTTGGAAACCCAACTATCCCAAATGGCCTCCAATATGTCAAACTCTCAAGCCTCAAGCTCCACAAGATTCCCATCTCAAACCATCCTACCACCTAGGGAGAATGCTAGTGCCATGACCTTAAGGGGAGGGAAGGAGTTAGAGGTACACCCCCTTGGAAATTGCAAGGAGAAGATGAAGAACCTTGAGATGGAGACCGTGGAAATTGAAGACCGTGTAAATTGAAGACCAAGGAGAATTAGTAATTGGTCATGGAGAGCTATCAAAGAATGGGGAAAGGACATCCACAAGCAAGGACCCCAAGGAAGACACTTCAAAGAAGTATAAAGACATTATTGATGATGATGTGGTAGAGGAATACATACCGAAAGTCCCATTTCCTAGTGCTTTGATGAGCACAAGGAAGTATGACAAGCAAGGAGACCGACTTGTATGAAACTTTCCAGAAGTGTGAGGTAAACATTCGTCTTCTTAATTTGTTGAATAGTGTCCCTAGGTATGCAAAGTTCTTGAAAGAACTTTGTACACCTAAGAGATATCCTAAGAAAGGAACCCATAGGGTTAAGGTGAGTGAGCATGTTTCGGCAATTTTCAAGCAAAAATTACCAAAGAAATGTGGAGACACGGGCATGTTCACCATCCCTTGCACCATTGGAAGGAAAAGTTTCAAACGTGCCATGTTAGACCTTGGAGCCTCTATTAATGTCATGCCCCTATCCATCTATGAGACCCTAGGCTTAGGACCTTAGTCTAAGACCGGGGTGGTTATTCAATTAGCCGATAGGTCTAGTGTCTATCCTAAAGGCTTGATAGAGGATGTACTAGTAGAGGTAGATAACCTTGTCTTCCCGGCGGACTTCTATGTTTTAGACATGGAGTCTAGTTCAAGTGCCACTCCCCTTCTCCTTGGTAGGCCATTCATGAAAACATCTAAGACCAAGATTGATGTGTGCAACGGATGTGATGTGGTTGTTATACACCAAAAATAAAACCTATGTCTACTAACTAAGAAGATAGCGGAAGTAGGGTCGATCTCCACAGGGAGGAAACTAATTAACTGAAATCTAAATCTGCTAGTAACAATCTGGGGGGTTTTGAAATGGTTTTAACTAAACTAAATAAGATTAAAGGAAGAGAAATAAAGATAGAAATTAAAATGAAGTAAATCAGGTAAAGAGAAATATGCTAGGATTCGGTCCACTGCAATATCGGCATCTACGGGTCAACTAAGTAAGTCAATCTATCAATGAGAAGAGCAATGGTTTTCTCCTTTCGGTCTCAAACCACCCTAGGGATTTTCCTAATTAACTCTCGTCCTCTTAGAAGTCACCTATCAATTCTAAGCAAGCCTTCCCTTCCAATCTCTCGATCCAGGTCGGGGTTAACTACCTAGCCAGTCTCCTGCGTGCACTCATTCGACTAAACCTCAATTAAATTGCTTAGACCGATTCTCATATTCAAGACTAACTAAAATAATCTATCCTAACATGCCTCTACTACAGTTTCCCTCATCCCAACATACAAGAGAATTAACTACTCATGTTATTAACGATGCTAACTAAGATGATTAAACATATGACGATAGACATAATAAAATCGTAATTAACAAGCATAGACAATAACAACACAGTAATTAAGAAGAGTAAACCAATGATTAAGACTTAAACAAAGGTAAGAATAGAAGAGAGAAAAGAGAAGTTTACAATCTTATCAATCCGGCGTAGAGAACAATCCACGTCGATAATAACCCGAATGTAAACTAAAGAAAGAAGAGAGTTCAAAAACTAGAAGCTAAGTGGTGATGATCAGGGATCACCCCATGATAACCTAATGACGAAAATAAGAGTCTTAAATAAGCATAACACGACTCTAAACCCTAATCAGACTATGGACTTAAGGCCCATGATAGATTCTATTCGATCGAGGGAAAATACCCTTCGATCGAGGACTTTATTGGAGAAAATCACTCGATCGAGTAACAATTCTACTCGATCGAGCAACTTTTCAGCGGCTACTACTCGATCGAGCACAGGACAGCTCGATCGAGCAACTCTTCACTTCAATGCTCCTCGATCGACCAAATATATAATCGATCGAGGTCTTTTGGCCTATCGTGCAGTGTTGGACACGACTTTGGACTTGATTGCGAGCGGTTTCACGCTTTCCCATGCAAGAGCTTCTGTTCCGTTCCTTCCATTCTCCTAAATGCATGCAAAGTGGACTGTTTTGGCTCGGTTTCTGCTACTACACAGCTTGTACCTACAAAATAGTAATGAAAGTACAAAGTAGCCAAATAGGGGCATATAGTGATATAATATCACCTAAATGACATAGAAATGCGTGCAATAAATGGACTAGAAAGTCTATATAAAATACACGCATCGGGATGTTTGACAATGGAGTTCGAGGGAAAGAGATTGACCTATAATATCTATGACTCTATGAGACACCCTAGTGATGTTCAATCTTGTTTTTTTAGATATTTTCGAGCCTTTGGTACATAAAATGTACAAGTTATGTGATAGGGACCCACTTGAGGTGGCCCTAACTAACAATGTGGAAGAAGAGGGTTTGCGTTATTTGTTGTCAGTTGATGTGCAGGAACATCTCAAAGACTTGGAGAAAGAAGAGCCACTAGACACTTATGAAGAACTCAACATCATCGAGGTGTAGAAAACAGGGAACTCCAGTGGCAAACGCTTGCAGCGCCTCACGACGCCGCCAGTGTCCCACGACGCTGCCAGTGTCCCCCATCGCTGGCAGCGTTTTGGATTGGAAAACTTTTCCGAGCTCTTTGCTTTGTGCATACCCCTTCACAAGCCCCTTCCTATAATTGTGAAGCCCCCGAAGATCGAGTTGAAGACTCTTCCAAGTCATTTAAAGTATATCTTCTTAGGGGAAAACCACACCCTACCTCTTATCATCTTCAGCACACTCAACGAGGAACAAGAGAGCAAATTGGTAGCATTGCTTCACAAACATAGAGATACATTTGGGTGGAGCATAGCGGACCTTAAGGGAATAAGCCCGGTGACTTGCATGCACAAGATAATACTTGAAGTGGATGCCTTACCGGTCCGACAACACCCAAAGGAGGCTCAATCCACCAATGGCGGAGGTAGTACAAGAGGAGGTAATTAAACTTTTACAAATGGGCATCATCTTCCCTATTTCCGACTCTCGCAGGGTTAGCCCAACTTAAGTCGTGCCCAAAAAGGGAGGAGTGACGGTAGTCAAGAAGACACAAGGAGACTTGTTCTCTACCCGACCACAAACCGGTTGGAGGGTGTGTATTGACTACCGCCGCTTGAATGCGGCTACTTTAAAAGATCACTTCTCGCTACCATTTATTGATCAAATCTTAGAAAGACTAGCGGGAAAAGCTTTCTATTGTTCCCTTGATGGGTACTCGGGATATTTTCAAATCCCAATCACACCCGAGGACCAAGTCAAGACCACATTCACATGCCCGTTCGGTACATTTGCATATCGCCGAATGCCATTTGGTCTATGTAATGCACCGGGAACCTTCCAACGGTGCATGTTGAGTATATTCTCCGACTTTGTAGAAAAGATCATAGAAGTATTTATGGACGATTTCACCGTCCATGGGGACTCCTATGATGCATGTCTTAAATACCTTGCTCTTGTCTTAGAGCGATGCCAAGAGTCCCATCTTATCTTAAACTCCGAAAAATGTCATTTCATGGTTACTAGTGGCATCGTTCTAGGACATGTAGTGTCGGAAAGGGGGGTTGAGGTGGATAAGGCTAAGGTTGACATTATCAAAACCTTACCTTATCCATCCAACACCTGAGACATTAGGTCATTTCTAGGACATGCCGGTTTCTACCAGAGACTTATTAAAGACTTTTCAAAGATTGTTAATCCCCTATGTAAGGTTTTGCACAAAGAAGCGGAGTTTGTCTTTGATGCCTCTTGTAGGAAATCTTTTGATGATTTGAAGGAGAGATTGGTCACCACACCAATTATTCAAGCACCTCAATGGGACCTTCCATTTGAAATCATGACCGATGCAAGTGACTACGCATTGGGAGTGGTTTTGGGTCAAAAGAGTGACAAGGGACCCCATGTGATTCAATATGCATCTACACTCTTGAATGACGCTCAAAAGAACTACTCTACAACGGAGAAGGAGTTCCTTGGTGTGATAAATGCCCTAGAGAAATTTCGATCCTATCTCTTGGGCACAAAGGTGATCATCTACACCGATCATGCCGCCATTAGATATCTTGTGGCAAAGAAGGATGGAAAACCAAGGTTGTTGAGGTGGATTCTTCTCCTAAGCGAATTCGATGTAGAGATCAAGGACAAGAAAGGGGTGAAGAATGTGGTGGCGGATCATCTAAGCCGGCTAAACCTTGAAGGAAGACCATCATGCCCTCTTGATGAGGTTGAAGGAGGTCTCCCTCATGAGTCCATATATGCCATCCAAGTGGAGGAGCCATGGTATGCTACCATGGTCAAATATTTGGTAACAAAGCGGTTTCCAAGCCATTTTTCTTTCCATCAAAAGAGCAAGGTAAAGTCCAATGGAAAGTACTACATATGGGATGACCCATACTTGTGGAAAGTTTGCGAAGATCAAATTACAAGAAGATGCGTGCCCGAGAGTGAGATTCCATCCATCCTACATCATTGTCATGACTATGCATGTGGAGGACACTTTGGGCCACAAAGAACCGCAAGGAAAGTGCTTTAATGCGGTTTCTTTTGGCCAAGACTTTTCAAGGATGCTCATAAATTTGTGAAAACTTGTGACCGATGCCAAAGGATGGGGAACTTGACGAAAAGGAACGAGATGCCACAACAACCCCTCCTCTATTGTGAAGTCTTTGATGTTTGGGGAATCGATTTTACGGGGCCCTTTCCTAACTCTTGTGGGTACTGATACATCCTTTTGGCGGTGGATTATGTTTCCAAATGGGTGGAAACAATTCCCACCCACACCGATGATGCAAGAGTGGTAGCAACCTTCATCCAAGAGAACATATTTTCCCGCATTGGTTTCTCAAAGGCCATGATTAGTGATAGTGGTACTCACTTTTGCAATAAGATTATTGGAAGCCTTCTCAAGAAGTATGGGGTGAACCATAAGATTTCTACGGCCTATCACCCACAAACAAACGGCCAAGCCGAGCTCTCCAACTGTGAAATTAAAGGGATCCTTGAAAATTCGGTGAATCCGGATAGGAAGGATTGGAGCAAGAGGCTAGTCGATGCTTTGTGGGCATATAGAACCGCATTTAAGACCCCCATAGGCATGTCACCGTTCCGTCTCATATATGGCAAGGCTTGCCACCTCCCCGTGGAGGTTGAGCACAAAGCCTATTGGGCTATCAAATCCTTCAACCAAAACCATGATGAGAGCGGTATGCACCGGAAGCTACAATTGCAAGAACTTGAGGAAATTCGCCATGATGCATATGAAAACTCCTCAATCTACAAGGAGAAAACAAAGAAATGGCACGACGGTATGATAAACCGTCGGGTTTTCAAAGAAGGGGATCAAGTTCTTGTGTTCCAAAATCGTTTTAAACTCTTCCCGGGTAAGTTGAGGTCTAGATGGTTTGGACCTTACACCGTCAAGAAGGTGTTTAATCATGGAACAATTGAGGTGGAAGGGCCCGGGGACAGAAAACTTATCAAGGTGAATTGTCACCGCCTCAAGCATTACTTCAAGGGATGTGACCGGGAGGGGGAAGAAGAGGTCTTACTTGAGGACCCCGTTTATGAAGATTGAAAAGCTTGGAGCCACTAAGTCGAGCCATCGACTCTCAATAAACGACAAACCGTGTAAATATTCTATTCTTGTGAATACGTCATTTAAGTTTCATTGTTAATTTTTAGTATTTGAGTTGTTTTTAAGTAATTAGAATTAGCATCAATCAAAATTTTTGAAGTTATTAACGGTTTTGTGAAGATTTTGCAAGTTTTCGGCCGCCTCGGGATGCGTGCCACGGGTAAAAAGTGCGAGACTCGGTGAAATTTTGATATTGAAGGTTATTAAGGGTCATTGGAGTGAAAATCAAAGTCTAGTGGTGTTTGGAAGACTTAGCCAAAATTTGGCTAAGTGCAAAAATTGAAGGAACACGGTAGTGAAGAAGCTGCCAGTGTCACAGGAGGCTGCCAGCGTCACTAGGCGCTGCCAGCGTCGTGTTCTTATATCAGTTCCTTTATCCCTCAATTGCACGAGTTCTTCAACATTCCAAACTTCAATTTTCACGAACAAAAATCCCAAAAACAACCCCAATCCTTCAAATCTTCACCTTTCTTCACCAAACTTTCACAAAACTTCATGAAAATCAATCAAATTCTTTATTCTAACCTTCATTCTACTTTCAAACACCTCCAAATTAACCCAAATCACTCAAAATCTCAAAAACTTTCCTTTAGAAAACCTACAAACCTCTTTTTCAAATTCGAATTTAAGGAGCGTTTAGTGGGTTTTTGAAGGGTTGTGAAGGATTCCTTGCTTATTCTAATCATCAAGTAGCTAAATTTTTGTGGAATCGGGAAGGTATAACTTAATACTTGACCTTTTCCATTTTCTTCATTGATTTTACTCAAAAGTTAGGCTTGAATTAGTCTTCTTTTGAGTTTCTTCTTGCTCTTGTTGATTGTTTAGCTAGGATTGGTAAAAAAATTCTGAGTAAGGCATAAGAATTCAACAAACACTAAACTTTTGAGGTGTTGAGATTGTTGCACACCAATTGTTTGTTGAATTGCTTGTTTGAGTGAAAAACTACTTTCAGTGTTTGTTTGTTGTTGTAGTAGTTTTGTATTGTGTAATTGTTGCAGGAAAATGGCCCCAAAAATCTCCAAGTTATTTGGGAAGGGAAAAAACAAGAGGGCCGCGGTGAGTGAGGCCGACACCGATGTTGAGGTGGTGTTCATGGGTTATGAAAGGTTGAGTGCACAACATAAAACATTTTGGGACAAACTCACCGCACCACGACAACAACCCTTAATAACCACAAAATTCTTTTACCCAAGCACCCTCCATGCATTGTGAATGCTCGACTTGACAAGGGTTATGCTAGCTAAAGTTGGGCTAGAAGCTTATCTCGAACCGGACTCTTGGGATCACAACTATATGAGTTTCGCGTACGAGTTCCTAGCTACCTTATCTGAGTTGGACGCACCCGATGGGAATGAAAAAGCCTACCGCTTCCGCCTATACCAAAATTGGCACAATGCCTCAATCTCCGTAATTCGCCAAATCCTAAAAATCACCAAAAACCCCGAAGAGATTAAATGCCCAAAGGGAGAATTGTACAACATGTGGAGCAATATTACGGGATGTAACGTTGCATCTAAGGATGCAAAACTCTCCACCATCACCCACCCCGTGCTTAGACTCATTACCCGGCTCCTTACCACCATTTTTAACTTCGCGGGAGAGCCCGCTAAGGTACCGGAGAAACTCCGGTTGTGTTTGTGGACTATGCTCCCGGGAGGGGTGGGGGTACCGGATTGGGTAGACTTGTTCATGAGATCTTGTATTAAGCATCGCCAAAAATCCACTAAAGCAAGTATCCACCTTGGGGGATGATTTCCTTTCTGGTGCAACATTATGAAGGGGGGATTGATGAGGAACAAGAGGTCAACTCTTGTAAGGGTTTAACATGGTATAACCAATTAGGGCTAGAAGAGGTGAAATTTTTCAAAGTGATCAAGTTGGAGCCTTTGAGAGGATTTTGGTTGGGGAGTGATGGCCTAAGCTACATGAAAATGCCTCGACCTTTAAACAATCCTTTACCTAGGGGACCAAAACCGGAGGATTTCTTTTGTCCTAGGGAAGAAAGTTTGGGGGAGAGTAGTAGTGAGGCGGAGAAGGAGGAAGTGCCCTTGCGGCAAAAGAGGCCAAGGAGAGAGCAAGGTGGGGGGAGTGAGCAACATGAAAATGCCTTGACCTTTAAACAATCCTTTACCTAGGGGACCAAAACCGGAGGATTTCTTTTGTCCTAGGGAACAATGTTTGGGGGAGAGTAGTAGTGAGGCGGAGGAGGAGGAATTGCCCTTGCGGAAAAAAAGGCCAAGGAGAGAGCAAGGTAGGGGGAGTGAGCAACTTAGAGAGGAGTGGGAGATCCTCACAATTGAGATGGGATCTTTCCACATCCCGCCTTTTACACAACAACAACAACAACAACAACAACAACCACCACCATACCATTCCCAATCATCTTACCATAGCCACCAAGATACCGACACCCCGATGTATGAGGCGGAGACTCATGCTAGCACCCCAATGGCGTCATGGCAACAACAAATGGCATCATATTTTGCTAGCACAAATGATGTCCTCAAGCACATAAGTGGACTGGTGGATGACTCTTATACTTGGCAACAAACCCAAGGGGGTAGGCTTGAGACTTTAGATGATTGGCACAATGTGGTGGGGGCAAGGGAAAGGTTGAGAGAGGAGGCCGAGAGGGCCCAACAAGAAGAGTTGAGGAGGATGTTGGAGCGGCAAGAGGAATACTGCCTTTGGTAAGAACAACAAAACCAAAGGTGGAAAGAACAAAATGACATGTGGGTGGCCCAAAATGCTTGGAGGGAGCAAGCCACAAACCATTTCCAAGCTCAAAATGACCGCCACCAAACCTACCTTCAAGATTCATATGAAGATGCGGTGGTACAAGAGGATGTGTATGGTTAGGCTAGCTCACTTTTCGGCATGACTATCCAACAAAACCCTAGCTACCCCACTCCTTACACACAAGAGGCCCTTGATGAAGGCCTAGAGAGGAGAAGAAGAGTAAGAGAAGAAAGAGAGAGGAGGAGAAACCAAGGAGGTGCCTCGAGTTCTTCTCATTTTAACAATTGATGAAGCATCCACCATTTCCCCTACAATGAGGACATTGTATAATCTAAGTGTGGGGGAGAGAACTGTATATACTTTTTGGAGTAATTGTCCTCCACAATAGTGCATTTATATAATAAATCTCATTTGGAATATACGTGGCATGATTAGTATATTTTGATACTTCACGTCAGTTGATTAATGTAAATCGGTAACGCTCGGCTGACTAGAGTTTGACGTTATTGTCGTATGAAGGCGGTGATCAACTGATCCCTTTAGGTCACACCTATAGGATGAGACCCAAATAGAATACTAATTATTTGTATAAGATACAGTTTAATTAGGGCATTACATATATTTGATATGTACGTTTAGTTACGAGAGTTATTTATTGGAAATTGAGTTAGGAACTCATTCCACTTAAGTTTATTAGTCAATTATACGATAAATGACTGAATAAATTTTACGTCTTATTTTAATACGATTAAATAAGATTTAATTTAGTGATTAATCGTTAATTCATTAAATTAGTTGAGGTTATGCATATATTTTGAGGTAGAGGTAATTAGTTAATTATATTTACAAAGAGTTGTAAAATAAATTAACTGGGCATTGTGGGACCCATTATATATTTATATAATGGTAAAATATTACTTAAAAGTTAAGTATATATTATTTATTAATTTAAGTCATATAATTGTTATATGATCAAATTAATACTTAATTATACAAGATAATTAAACATATGATTATAAGTATTTGTGGGACAAATATCAAAAATCAAAATGAACCACATAACACTAGTTGGGGCCGGATTATTTGAGTGGAGATCAATGATGATTGTTCTCATCTAATCCTACACTCTACCTTATGTTATGACACCATCATCATTACATTTACCACCAACACTCAAGTCATTTGCATGGGAATAAAAAAAGAGCAAAACAAGAGCCACAAGGGCCATGACCATCCGGCGAAAAAGGGCTACATAAGAAAACAAGAGTTGTTCTCATTTGTACAACTTCATTTTTGCTTATTTTCCATCTTCTCTCTAAAAACCTCCCACATCTCTCTAAACTCACATGCAAACTAATATTCATATCATATTACTAGTGTAGTAATACAATAATATTAGAAGTATTAATTCTTACTTATTATCTAGTTAATAATAAGCTAAGATTATTTGGGTTTAATCTTGGGTGTAACAAGAAGGAGACCTTTTACTTTGGAGGTTGTTTTATGGAGGATCATCCATTAATTTCATGCTCAAGAACAATAAGAAGGAGTTCTTATTGTGCCCATATGAACCGAAAATACCCCATGTAAGGATGTTTTCGTCTTATCTTTTCTTTTATGCTTTTATATTTGCATGCATGATAACTAGATCCTAAATCATTAAGTTAATGTAATTTAATGAACTAATTAGAGGAGTCTAATTAAAGGTCTAGGACTTTCATGTGGTATCAGAGCTCAATTGTTACATGCATGTCGATTTTAGGCATTAAAATCGAGTTATACGATAACTTGGGTAAAACTGAAAATTTGTGTTCAAAGTTGGTTTGCACGAAATTTTTGATTTGCATGCATACCTACTGACCTCAAAATGGTTGTGGTGAAATTTGGTGATTTTATGGATTAATTTGCTATTTATTTTTATTTATGGCCTTTAAATCATGTTAATATGCATATTTTATGTTAAAAGTTAACTAAAAATAGTTGCATGTTGATTATGGCCATGTAATTTTGATATGACCTCACATGCATGTTTTAAATACTGTATGTAAAATTTCGTGACTTGTAATTAAGTTTTGCATGATGATTGATTTTTATAAGATAAAAGTCAATAAAGTGAGATTATTATGATCATAAAATTGAAACGTCTTTTTCTGGTCTTGAAAATTTTTGGTACATTTTATAAACTGATTTATATCATCTTGGTGAAATTTTATAATTTGTTTCACTATTTTACTATATTTAATGGTTTTATTTGATAAAACCGTTGAATACTATGTTATTTGTTCATAAAATTTATTCAAAATTTTTGGGCAAATTTTTTTCTGTTTTTAGAGTTCCTGGAAATGTTCCAGAATGTACAAAATTTTTGGTTTCAAATTTTTATGATTTTTTATATTTTATTTTGGGTTTACTTCATAAATGTTATGATTAAACCTCTATATTAAGCAAATACGATCAATTCGAACTAATTAAATACAAACAAAGTTAGTGGGGACTAATTTTGAGTTCTAAATCAGTTTAGATAATTAGTTTGAGCTTAAATACGATTTAAGTGTTGATTATTGATTTTTAATGGGTAAAAATCGATAAAATTCATAAAACCGAGCTAGAATGAGCATGATAAGTGTTAAGGGCGATTTTGGCATGATTTTTACAGCATTTTATTTATGTTGTTATTTTTGAATGAATGAATGTCATTTATTTAATTTTTAATGCAAGTTGTACCTAGTATGGCCTAGATTATTTTAATCGGTATACCCGTAATGTAAGGGAATACCGATTCGGTTGTAATTTTATTTGCGATCTCGTATCGCCGTTTGTAATAATTTAATTTCATTTTTAGATCAAATGTATAATAGGAATTTTATTTGTATCTTTTTGTAATTAATTATTATGAAGACGGAGATTCCCGAAGTCGGTGTTCCAAAAGACGGTGACATGAAGAGGTCATTCGGGTCGGGTTGCTTTTGCCAGGTCTATTTTTAACATCTTTTCAAGGTCCGATGGAGGTGGAGTTATGGAGATATGCCCATTCAATTTGGCTTCTAGATTACCCAAACGAACGATCATTTGTTCCATGTTGTCGGAGAGCTTGGTCATTGTTGATTCCATTGATTTATTGCGGGTTTGCGGAGGCCTTTCTACATAAATATCCCGAGCCAATCAGTAATTGAAATAAGAGTCCTTTCAAAAATAGGAATTGACCCAACATACTTAGCAAACAAACCTAAAAAAGACCGATTTAGGTCACAAAAATGAACTAAAGGTTCATATATTGAAGAGGGTACCTTGACTACACGGCCTTAGAATTTGATCTTAGATCCCGACATACTATGGCTTAGACTCGGAAATGAGCTTAGCTCTTTGGTGAGGGGTCTAACACGTGTGGTATTAGTCCGAGACCCGACATGACTAAAATCGAATTTGAACCTTATAAATGATCAGGTCTAGCTCATTTGTAAATGGGTTCATGACACGACGACACGAGATCCAATTCTTATATCCGGTTGGACATGGACTTGGTGTGACTAGCCCGTAATTGGACCATCTTGGTCTATTGGGTTTACTGAACGTCCTACATGGGAGTTTCGTGGATTGTGCTAGACATTCTTGTCTAGGTGCAACTTGAACACATCATTTTGGATATGATCTATCCAAATGGGTTACGTGGTATGTCCTTAGGACGACCCTAACTTAAGACACAATTAGGAATTAAACATGGCTTTGACTTAGTCAAACAAAAATGAACTTTAGGTTCAGAATTGAGTTTTTGAAATCGATTTGGATCATTCTGAAAATCGATGATGGTTTTGGAATAAAGAGTTGAAATGGACAGTAGGCCAGCATAAAAAAGCTATTTGGGCCAAAAATTCTAGGCTAAGTTGGGCGGTATTACACTTTTTAAAACGATGCGTTTTGAAAGTGGGTGGTTTGAAAAGGCTTGGTTTGTTTAATGACACGGAAATTTTTTAAAACCCATGACACAGAAACCACGTAGCACCTTAGCATTCACATATTAGGGGTGTATGCACCTAGACTCTTTTAAGTCAGAATAATTTCTCTAATAGAAGGTCTATGCCCTCCAATCGGACTAGCTCGAGTGGAAATTACCACGTTAGGTAGAGTACCTAGAGCAATCCAAGTCTAACAAGACAAGATGCGGAAAGAGTCGATATAGATAGAGTACCTACACTATGGCATAGCGGGACGTCTGAAAGTCCATATACCCTAATTAGACTCCTCAAATTACAAATTAATTTGGTTAATATTAATGATCTATGTAACATGCATGCAAGTTAAAATGCACAATAAAAGATAAGAAAAAAAAATCCTTACATTGATATTTTCGGAACAATAGGGCACAAAAAGAAACTCCTTTCTCATCGTTCTTGAGCTAGAACAAGTGAAGAATCCTCCTTGAAATAACTTTCAAATAAGAAAGTCTCCACCCAAATTGCACCCAAGACTAAATCCAAACTATCACTATAAATTTAGACTAGAAAATATAGTGACAAGTAATAACTAATATTAGTTTTATAACTACTCTAGTAATAGTAAGAATATTAGTTGTGTAGAGAGTTTAGAGAGAGGTTGGGGATTTAGAGAGATATGAAAACAAGTGAATAATCAAGTGAAAATAAAATGAAAAACTATTGTCCTCTTTTATTAGCACATGGCCGGTCAACATGCTCATATTGGAGCCAATATTTTGCTTATTTTTAATCTCATGCAAGGTGGTAGAGTGTAGGATTGTATATGATCAGGTTCACGTGTCATACATGTCATAATCATGGGTTGTAGTGTGAATTAAGTAAAGAACAATTATCATTATTTCTCCACTACTCATTTCGGCCCCCACTAGTAAGAAGTGGTCCATTTTGATTTTTAATACTTGTCCCACAAATAAATATTAATCGTATGCTTAATTATCTAGTATAATTAAGTGTTAATTTGATCATATAACATTTATATGACACAAATTAATAAATAATATACACTTAACGTTAAGTGATATTTTACCATTATATCAATATATAATGCGCCCCACAATATCTAGTTAAATTATTTTACAACTCCTTGTAAATATAATTAACTAATTACCTCTACCCCAAAATATATGCATAACCTCAACTAATTTAATGAATTAACGATTCACTAAATTAAATCTTATTTAATCGTACTAAAATAGGACGTAAAGTTTGTACATGCAGTTATCGTATAATTGACTAATAAACTTAAATGAAATGAGTTCCTAACTCAATTTCCAATAAATAACTCTCGTAACCAAACATATATCAAATGTAATGTAAAGGACAAATTAAACTGTATCACATACAAATAATTAGTTTTCTGTTTGGATCTCATCCTATAGGTGTTACCGAAAGGGGTCTGTTGATCACCGCCGTAATACGACAATAACGTCTAACTCTAGTCAGCTGACCGTTATCGATTTACGTTAATCAACTGACGTGAAGTATCAATATACTAGTCATCCCACGAATATTCCAAAATGAGATTTATTATATAAATGCACTATTGTGAAGGACACTTACTCCAACAATCTCCCACTTGTCCGATACAAGTTGTGCAAGTAGCAACACTATTGCGGAGGACTCCTCCTCCTACAATATCTCCCACTTGTCCCGACAAGTTGTGTGCTACCGATTCTCTTGTCTCTTTGTGTTGCATCCTCCCACTCATCGCAAGGTGTCTTTCAGGTCGCACTTGCGATTGAAAAATATAATTAGAGTGGTTTTCTCAATCTGGGAGAGTAACTTTCTGACCGGAAAATCTACCAGAGATCTCTTCCGAGCGTGGCCTCGCATTTCCAGTCACTACTCCTCGAGTGGCCCGAAGATGTTAATACCCAACGTGGGTGGACAATTCTTGTTGACCGAACTTACACTGTATAATGCGGATCACCATGACCTAGAAGATGCCCATCGGCCTCCTATCACGGCACGACCTAGGACAAAAACCAAGGTCAATTAGAAACTACACCGACTCAGGTAAATGGTCGCCAGTCTAAAGAATCGACTCATAGGAATAATATAGAAATCCCTCCCACAACCAGGCTTCAACAATTTGAGAAGGGATCCTATAAAAGTCACTGCCCGACAAAGTGTCATACAGTCTGCCTATGTAAACGATCAGTCGTCTCCATGACCCCATGGCACTGAATTAGCCATCGGTCGACTTACAATCTAGTCACTACGAGACGTCACCTCATATGAATTACTAGGGACAATAGTACTAAATTCATCTTGTTCACTTGAATTGTGTTCAACTTGTCATAAAAGCAATTTAGATAAAACAAAGTATTGATATTTTGTCGAACTAAAATGAAAGCTCATATAAAATTCAAACAATTAATGAAATTATCATATATGTAAACATTGATACAATATTCAACTATTACATATCATATAATCTGGAGGAATTAAGGTACTCGTCTAAATCCCATTGCGACGACATGACCATCATGCTTAGCCTTTAAAAGAGGTTTGGTTAGAGGATCAGAAATGTTATCGTCTGTCCCAACCTTACATATATCAATTTCCTTCCTCTCCACTTAATCTCTAATTACATGGTATTTACTAAGTACATGTTTAGACTTGTTACTAGACTTGGGTTCCTTTGCTTGAAAGATAGCCCCACTGTTATCACAATACATCTTGATTGGATCTGCGGCAGTGGGGACTATTCCTAGACCTTCCATGAATTGCTGAATCCACACAGCTTCCTTTGCAGCCTCTGATGCTGCAAGGTACTCAGCTTCTGTTGTAGAATTCGCAGTCACGCTTTGCTTGAAGCTCTTTCAGCAAACAACTTCTTCATTCAACACAAATAGATAGCCGGATTGGGATTTAAATCATCCCTATCAGATTTGAAACTAGCGTCCGTGTAACCCTTTACACGCAACTCATTTTCTCCTCCAAACACCAAGAACGATTCTTTAGTTCTTCGTAAGTACTTAAGGATGTTCTTGACGGCTATCCAGTGACTCTCACCTGGATTGGCTTGATAACGACTCGTTATGCTCAAACCATATGCGACGTCGGGGCATACATAACTGATCCAACTGGGGAAGAATAAGGGATCCACTTCATGCGTTCAATCTCCTCGGTGACGGTAGGACTCTGCGAATTGCTCAGAGTGATACCATGACTGTAACAACCCGAAAAGTACCCAATTTTTCTAGTAAAAATATTTACTAACACTTTTCAGTAGAACTTAAGTTTTTAAAATAGAAATTTTTGTTCCGAGTCTTATTTTGAAATTCCGCGTTCGTATTTGGAATCTGAAGAGATTTCATG